>VIAB01006465.1:39524-53027 GCA_009801035.1 Oophaga pumilio
CGCACATGTCGGATAGGGGTTAAAGCGTTTCATCCTTCATTTTTGCGGTATGCGTGCTACCTATTTTATGTAAGAAAGAGCAAGCGGATTGTGGTTTATTCGTCAATGTTTTTCATAGTAAACAATTTCTTCATCAGGACAATCTACCCAGATAAGGATTTATTACTTAGAAGGATAGATCAGAGACCTGTAAGAATTGGCAATTTTTTTTTTTATAACTATATAAGGCCTTTGGTGTAGAACAGGCGTCTCAAACACGTGGGCCTCATGCGGCTCCTAAGGCAGGCATCTGTAGCCTGCGGTGCACCACGTCTCAAGAGGAGGAGTGCGCCGCTCCGTAGTGGCTGTGGCCCTGCGTGATGACATCCCTCTGGCGCTGTGTAATGACATACGCCAGGGGGTCGGCGGGGGAGAGGGTGTCAGATCATGCTAACCCCCCGGCACGTCTCTGCAGCCCCCCTGCTTCTCCCATGATCTTAGGCTTCTTCCTTCAGCGGTCACTTGGTACCGCTCACATGAATATACACATATTCATGACTTTAATGAGCGGTACCACCTGACCGATGAAGGAAGAATAGCTGCGGGAGAAGCAGCGGGGCTGCAGAGACGCTCCAGGAGGGGGTAAGTATATGCGATATTCACCTGTCCCCGGTCCATCGCTGCACACTGCTGTGTCCTCTGCGTCCTCTGGCTGTGATGTTCAGGTCAGAGGGCGCGATGACTTAGTGCGCGCCGCTCCCTCTGCCTGAACAGTCACTGACAGAGAAGCAGGACGATGGAGTGGCGCGCAGTGGTGGTTCGGGGACAGGTGAATATCGCAGGTGCCGGGGCCCTGAGCCAGCGGTGAGACCGGCACAATTGTTATAGTAGTTCAAATAATTGTTTAACAATAATTTTGTACTGTATTAAGTTTGAATGGAATGCGGCCCCCCAGCTTAAATTTTTTTTTATGTGTGGACCCTTTACTCTGCCGAGTTTGAGACCCCTGGTGTAGAGAGTACATAACTACTAGTCTCTGGTTACAAATGTATGTATTTCTCATTTATTCACAGCAAAGAATGGCACAAGAAGTATTAACCCACTTAAAAGAACATCCAGATGCCTGGACAAGAGTCGATACCATTTTGGAGTTTTCGCAGAACATGAACACCAAAGTAAGAGCGCGGTGATGAGTTTAAGACAAAAATCAACCCTTTGTTGCTTTGCACTTCTACCCTGCTCCCCTAACATCGTGTTTGAAGAAGGCGTCTTGATTGCCATGTGCGGCTTTCATTATCTGCCAAAACTAGGTTGTTTTGTTTTTTTGTTTTGTATTTTTTTTTTTTTTTTTTTTTTTTTTTTTAGCTTTATGTTATTAGCTGAGTATGTGAAAACAAAGTCGATTAAATAATGTAGATTGATTTCACCAATACCTGACTATAAATGAGGGATAGATCAAACTATTAAATAGGACTGTCTGGTTCTCTTTAATTCTGTAGGTCCTGATTAGTGTAGATGGTTTACAATTCCTCATTTGTTTTGTTTTTATTTATTTATTTTTTTTTCTATAATACCGTGCAGCAAATGAGCTACTATCCTGCACTTCTAAGGGCAATTTTAAGGTGTAACCCTTATCTGCATGAGATGCCCCAAATTATATAGTTACAAAAAATGATTGTCTTTAAAGTGTATGATTTGCCACCTTAAACCTGTAGTGTTTCTGCAACATGTATATCTGCCATCCCTGCTGCTAAAAATGTTTTTTTCTGATAAATCTAAATCTTCAAAAAGCACCTTAAGCGTCTTCTGACCGCATCTTTTATTCATCAGTGATGTGATAATCAAACCTATCGTGCTTTAAATTGTCTGTATGGTGTTCAACAATTGAATATTTAAAGCTAAATCATATAGATTAAAATTTTTAGTGCATCTGCTATAATGTAAGTGTAAACATTACAATTTAATAGATTTTAAAATTAATTTCTTACTGTATACAATGACATTTTTATGCAGGTTCTGCTGCGTAAAACTTCCATTGTACATCCATTATTCATGGTATTTTAAGGCTTTTTATCTTGGCAAATCATTCCCAAATCTTCCTCAAAATGCTAACCGTAGTTAACAGTATTTGCTTGCGTGGACGTTTTTTTTCTGCTGTTCAACACTGACAGACGTTACTAATGTTTAAGTTGATTTATCAACAGTACATTATAAAAAAAACTCAAATTGTCTTGTGAAAAAATGACTTGATTAGCGGAACAGAAAGAAAGCAGCAGGTAAAGAACTCTTCAATTTACATAAACTGCAAATGATTTGGTGCTAAATTTTCTGCACTATTACATTTGGCTTTTATGCAATTTTTATTAAGCTGTTAACACTTCCTGATATTAATCATCATGTTCCATTATGTTGATTGCTTGTAATAGGAAGAAAAGGGGTGTCTTCCTGTGCAACTGACACAGCTAGGCTTTGACGGCAGGCCTCCACAAGGTCTACCCTTTTCATTCCCTTTAACTGAATTCTGTTCATCAATTGTTTTGTTTCATGGGTGGGTGTTGGGGAAGGGGGGCTTTGGGAGGCTAGTGGATATATGTATATAATTCACTATTTAGAAACTTCTGCCACAGGGATCATTATCATACAACTTGCTGTTCATATTTGCTGTTGCCATGCTGTGTCCAAATATTAGCGCTTAAAATGTACATCCAATTTTAGAACATATTTTATTTTTTGAGCCAAAAAAAACCTGTGCTGCACACACTTGGTAAAGACCTTAAAGGTTGGCACTAAATAAGGCTTGTATCTCTGATTGTATGACAAATTAAAAATACTCCACGGCAGCGGGAATAAAATTAAAGCTAAAATTTTAAATGTAAAAATTGCATATTTCTGACTTGGTAATAGGTTTTCTTTTTAGAGAGATTTCCATGGTTAAATTTCTGTTTTGTTTTAAATAAAGCTCACAGGAATGTTCTGGTTATATATTTAAAAGAAAAAAGTCACAACTTGGCAAGTTTTGAGCTCGCTGCTAGATGGGTGATAACTTGCTGATTGCTGGGACCCCTCCAACCTATCCTGAGAACAGGGCTCTGAAAAGCCCCAGTAGAGTGGAGCAAATTGCATGTTTGCTGCTGCTCCATTTGGGGTATATGGGATTGCTGCTCTTTTACAGACTACCCTTCCCCACCCCACCTCCCTAATGTTTGGGAGAGTTCTGACTTGGGGATTAAGTCCTTGTATCTTCCATCTTTAAAATCAGTCGAGCTTCCATAATGATTTTGACTAATCCTATACGTTTTGTCATAGAATATTCTCTTTTAACCATTCCTAAAAAAGCGTGTGCCTGCATGTATTTTTATGCAGCCGCATGCTCCGGTCCGAGTGCCGGCGGCAGTGCCGGGTGTTCATACGAGAGACTCGCACAAGAATCGTGTGTGTTTCTCGCATGTGTGATCCCGGCCTAATTCATAGGCTCTTTCAAGGGTTGATTTTTGACTTATTGGATAGCTACTTCCAATAAGTGACACTAAAGACCCCATTCTCTTGCACTGTGAAGTGACTATTTGAATTTCTTCCTACATACATGTTACTTTTAACATTCCTTTTATTATTTTTTTTTAGTTATTCCTTTTAATGTCTGACAAATTAAAACCCACATATTAAGTTTTGTGATAGGTGATCAGTCTTGTATGGGAAATGTAGAATTTCCCCAGCAACATCCAATAGCAGATATTTTTCTTGCACATTGTGTGAGACGCTTGTATGATCCCTTTGGTTGAAGTTACATTGATCGACTTTGTTGTATAACTAACCTTTTGTAGTTAAAAGCTTTTATCCTGTGTCAAACGTCTAAAATGCAGAATCTGCAAAATTTACCTTTCAGGTATTGCTCATTATGGTGACATTTGTAGAATTGTAGTGTATTATTGCTTTCATAGACTGTGTGACTTAAAAGCTCTTCAGTTTGTTTCATAATGTCCATTATGGTCACTTAAGAAATTGTAGGTAATGGCAACTTAAACATATGTTAAGCAGGTGCTTTCTATATCAAGCTTCAGACTAAACAAGCCTTTAAAATTTTTGGGGAAATGGGGGTGCATCTTATAATGCGGATATACCTTACCGGCCACTGTGGAGCAAGGTCCCAGGGTCGCTGCAGGATGGGACGAGGGGGTGTTCCGTGCTGCTGGTGTTCTGTCGACATTTTGTGAAGGGTCAGAGCCCCCGCAGTTGCATGGTTTTCTTTGCGGTGTGCTCCGGGAAAATTGCTGCCGGGTGTGTTGTATGCGCAGATGGAGATCTCAGCACAAGATCTCGTGAGATGAGATTTCATCGCCGAGATCTCATCTCCCGAGATCTTCGTGCCAAGATCTCCATTTTCCCCAGAGTCCACCACATAAAAAAACATGCAACTTTGGGGGCTCTGGCCTTTCACAAAATGTCGGCAGAGCCCCCCGCAGCATGGAACACCTTTAGCGGCGCGCCACATATCCGAACACCCCCTCATCCCAGCCTGCAACATCAACCCACTCCTGCCTCCTCCAGCAACGACCCTGGGACCCCGCTTCACCGCAGCCACCACCCCCGGTAAGCAAGAAGACACATGGATTATAAGAAGCAGCACCATTTTATTAAAAAAAAAAAAAAAGTTTTTTTTTTCCCCTATTTTTCTCCTCAAATTTTGGGGTGCGTCTTATAATCTGCAAAATACAGTTAGTTTAGGGGGATAAAACAGTCCTGCAATGTAATGTTTACATGTGCTCAGAAAAAGAGTACTCCCATCTCCAATATCCTATCCCAATATGTAGTAGGAATAATATTTGCAAATGCCTCCATTTAGAAATGTAGTATATTATAGTTGTTCTAACTGGCTATTTCGCTTACCCCATGTGCAGGACTTTGCACTAGTAGTCCCTCATAGCAATTTTGCGGCAAAGTTCAGTGCAATTAATTGGGGTTTTAATCCTTGCCTTTTCAGAGACTTGCTCTCCTCGCCATCTCCTTTACCGTAAAGAGAGCACTATTGCGATAAGCCGATCATCTGATTACAACAAAACTTTTTCTTTGACCTAAACAATGGTGTTTCACATAAAATAACTGCAAGCGGAGAAACTAAGATGACTTATTGATACAGGAGATATGTTGTATTTGTCTAAAGGCATTATTGAATAGGCATTATTTGCCGATACCCAATGTCCCTTTTAACAATACGCCTTATATATTTCATACTAATGCATTATTTAACGGGGCTTCGTGTTTGATCCGGACTCAGAAGTGTAGTCTGCTTCATACCCAGCAGATGATGTCTGTGTTACACAGCCAGCGGTTTCCCCGAATAGCAGCGAGCGGAGCTTTCCGACATCGGATGTAATGGTACGCCGATGTCAGACACCCTCCATTTGATGTGGGCTCTGGCGTTGAGCCCACATCTTTCCTGGCACATGTTAACTGTTCAAAACAGCTGATGTGCCCGAAACAGCCGCAGGTGGAATCTCTGTCCACCCACGGCTATTAACCGTTAAATGCCGCTGTCAAACTGACAGCGGCAATTAACATGCGCTTCCGTCAAGAGGGCCGGAAATCCACCCATCAGTAACCCCCTCACGTGATCGCGGGTCTCCTGCAGACCTCTATGGTTGTCACTGCCGGCTTGCTATGAGCGCCGCCCGGTGGTCGGTACTCATAGCTAGTGAGCAATACAGGCGATCTGATAATCACCTGTATGTAGCAAAGCCGATTGGGTTATGGCAGCTTCTAGCCTCCCATGGAGACTATCGAAGCATGCCAAAAGTAAAAAAAAAAAAAAAAAAAAAAAATTGAAATATAAAAGTTCAAATCACCCCACTTTTGCCCCATTCAAAATAAAACCATAAAAACAAAAAATCAAACGTACACATATTGGGTATCACCGCGTTCAGAATCGACCGATCTATCAATATAAAAAAGATTAACCTGAAAGCTAAACGGCGTAGCGGGAGTCAAAATGCCAGAATTACGTTTTTTTTTTTTGGTCGCAACGACATTGAATTAAAATGCAATAATGGGTGATCAAAAGATCATATCTGCACCAAAATGGTATCATTAAAATTGTCGGCTCGGAGAGCAAAAAATAAGCCCTCACCCAACCTGAGATCACGAAAAATAGACGCTACGTGTATCGGAAAATGGCGCAACTTTTTAAAAAAAATTTTTTTTTTTTTACTGTTTGGAATTTTTTCACCACGTAGATAAAAAAAAGAACCTAGACATGTTTGGTGTCTATTAACTCATAATTACCTGGAGAATCGTAATGTCAGGTCAGTATTAGCATTTAGTGAACATAGTAAAAAAGCAAAACAAAAAACAACTGTGGGATTGCACTTTTATTTAAAATTTCACTGCACTTTTAATTTTTTTCCCGTTTTCCGGTACATGATATGTTAAAACCAATGGTGTCATTCAAAAGTACAACTCGTCCCACAAAAAATAAGCCCTCACATGGCCATATTGACCAAAAATAATAATTTTTTTTTCTATTGCGCCAACATATTCCGCAGCACTTTACATTATAGAGGGGACTTGTACAGACAATAGGCATAACGGCATAACAATATAGATCAAAGTAGATACCAAGAGTAATATGAGGGCCCTGCTCGCAAGCTTACAATCTATGAGGAAAAAGGGGAGACACGAAAGGTAGATGGTAACAGTTGCTTTCATTGTTCGGACCAGCCGTAATGTAGGAATCTGCTGTTCATGTAATTCTGCATGAAACAGTTAACAGCCAAAGTATGTAACCGTACAGACACAGAGGGCTAATAAATGAATAAAGCGGGTGAGAACATAATACGAGGTACCTGATTATGGTCGAAAATATTTGAATGGGGCACACAGGGATAGTTAGGTTAATGCGTTGAGGCGGTATGCCAGCCTGAACAAGTGCGTTTTTAGGGCACGCTTAAAACTGTGGGGATTGGGGATTAATCGTATTAACCTGGTAGTGCATTCCAAAGAATTGGCGCAGCACGTGAAAAGTGTTTGAGACGGGAGTGGGAGGTTCTGATTATTGAGGATGCTAACCTCAGGTCATTAGCAGAACGGAGGGCACGGGTAGGATGGTAGGCTGAGACAAGGGAGGAGATGTAGGGTGGTGCTGAGCCATGCAGTGTTTTGTGGGCGAGGGCAATAAGTTTGTACTGGATTCTGGAATGGATGGGTAACCAGTTATGGCTCTAGGAAGAATGGGAGCAAAAACTGAAACCGCAAAAATACCTCCGGTCATGAAAGGGTTAATGCCACTGTCCATTTGACAGCAGCATTTAAAACTCAGTGTTTCACCTGTCCATAATCTGCAACATAATTGCTGGGTGTCATTGAGTTGCCATGGTCTTGTCTGCCATGCTTGTGTTCCTGTGAAGACCTGCCCATAGCTAGGCTTTGTTAGAATTTTTTTTTTAATTATGTACTGCATTTCTATATATCGCAATAACACAGAACTTCCGAGCTGAAAATCGCAGGTTAAGATCCCTTGAGGGCACAATAAAGGAAAAAAAATGTTTTAACAATATAAAGCACATTCCGTCCCCCACCTTTATAATTAAAGAATTTTAAAGATGGGCAATTGCAGCATCCGTTAAAGTCTGACCTGAAAATTAATGAGCCCAGTCTAAACGCTGGTACTCTGCGAGCCAAACCTCCTGACTCCCCAGCACGGCCTCGCTACTGAGCATGTACATAAAGCACAGCACAGATTCATCTCCACTAAAAGCCCAGATCCTTAGATCAGGAACAGAACAGACATTTATAGGACATTTCATAACTTTACCAAATTCTTATGAAAACATTTAAAGCTTGTACTACTGTACCCAATGTATTATATGTTTTCGGAGTTGGTCCATTTTATACCGACTCCACCAAAATAGACAGACTCCATGACTGACCCAACAGCCCTGCCGAAAGAGAAAAATATCGAAACACCAGCGTTGTGTTTTTTCAGTTGATGAAATTACACCATAAAATGCAATAAGAAACAATCCGGACGTCGTAGCTGTCATAAAATGGTGTCAATAAAAAGCTTCACACCGCTTGGTGAATATAAAAACAAAAGCATTACAAAGTCTACTTTGTATTGCCATAACTGCAGTGACCTGGAGAATCATTTTAAAGGGGTCAATTTTGCAGCTCAATACACAACTATTGTGGAATTGTATTTTTTGTTACTTTTTTTTTTTTTGCAACTTCACTTGAAACGTAGAAAAAAAATGATCGCAGTCTTGATGAGGTAATATGCACTGAAGCAGCTCTGGTAGAGAAAACCGTCAATCGTTATATAAGGTTATGTTCACACATCGCATTTTAGCAGCGTTTTTTTCTGCTTTTTTCTGCGAATCTTAAGCTGCGTTTGCCTGCAAGGAAATAAAACCTGCAACAAAAATGCAAGGTGTGAACATAGGATAAAGATGCAAGCACACTATATGATTGTAGTAATTTGTTATTAACAATATGGCAAAAATTAAAGGGGGTTGTCTGATTCTTTAGAAGTGAATTAAAAGTGAGAATGTCTGTTTTATATTGAGATGGTAAAATAGTAATTTGTTCTACTTGCAAATGAATAATTTACGGTTCCTCTTATTTACGATGTACTTTAATTTTTACCATCTTTGTCTTTTGCATGGCAATGTACTTAAAGGGGTTGTCCACTACATAGTGTAATAAAAGTGGGCCAAGGTGGATCTTAACACAAAACAGATATTCACTTACAGACCCGGTCTTTCCTCCATATCATTTACTGTGTTTTTGCCATGACTCCTCACTTCCCCTTCTGGTAGGGAATGTCAAGTGACTGCTGATGTGCTGTTTCAGCCCTATAAAGAGCTAGGACATTATATCTGAGCAAGAAAAAACAATGTCAAGACCACAACCAGTCAGTAACCACTTGCTCCAGCAGTCTAGTGACATCCCAAACCAGAAGTGCAGCGAGTATAGACTGGGGATACAAGCAGTGTTATGGAGGTGCAGCAGTGCTCTTGTGGGTGAGTATCTGATCTCTTTTTGCTTTAAGCTCACAGCGTAGTGGACAATCTCCTAAAAAGGGAGCCTGTCACTAGTTTTTTCCTATATAACCTACAGCCACCAGCTTTCAGCCCCATGTGACAGCATTCTAATATGCTGTATATATGCCCCCTGTCTGCCCTGCAAGGCAATAAGAAAGACCTTTAAAAGTGCTCGCCTACGTCCTATGAATGTCGCGGGTCTTCATCCTGCGCCTCATTCCTTGCAATGCTGTCCTTCTATGCTTCATATGGATGACACGTCCTAAGTCATTCAGTATGACCCCCTTCGTGCTTCTGCGCAGTCGCACTTCTGTTCTGCTGAGGGCAGAGTACTGTTCTGTGCATGCGTTGGGAAAGGTCAAGAGCGCTGGTGCGTGAGCTTTACAGTACTTTGCTGTGCTCTTGGCAAGGCAGAGAGAAGTGCGACTGCGTGGAAGCACGGAGAGGAACACAATAATAAATAATCTTTATTTTTATATAGCGCTAACAGATTCCGCAGCGCTTTACAGTTTTTGCCACATTATCGTCGCTGTCTCCGATGGGGCTCACAATCTAGATTCCCTATCAGTATGTTTTTGGAGTGTGGGAGGAAACCGGAGTACCCGGAGGAAACCCACGCAAACACGGGGAGAACATACAAACTCCTTGCAGATGTTGTCTTAGGTGGGATTTGAACCCACGACTCCAGCGCTGCAAGGCTGTAGTGCTATCCACTGAGCCACCGTGCTGTGGATAATGTACGACGCGTCATCCACACAAAGCGCAAGAAGAGGGAGGCACCAGACCAAGACCAGCGACACCCATCGGACTGGGCCACGCAAGGATTTTAAAAGGTGGTGGGTTTTTTTTGCTTTGTTGGGCGAAATGGAGTGATATGTACAGCATTATAGCATGCCTTCTCATGGGGCTGAAAGATGGTGGCCGTAGGTTATATCGGAAAACACTGCTGACAGGTTCCCTTTTAAGCTTGGTTTCTAATATTATGGAATCCATGTACTTGCATAAAAGGATGTTTTTGTGTTCTTTTTTTTTTGTTTTTGTTTTTTCTATTTGCTTTTTTGCTTATGATAGTCTCATATTATCCATTCAGGTATGCATACTTCAGTGTTAGATTACTTTAGACCTGCAGATCCGATGGTCTCCATGACCTTTCACTATACAGTGCATCAGTGTGAAGGCAGTACTTGGTAATCGTGTCACCAGCTGCTCCATTTAAGAAGCTATGCTGCTGTCTAATAAACATTAGCACAGTCTCATAATGTGTGCCCGTATTATACCTTCTTAGGATTGTACGGCTACTGCATTTTTATTGTGTATGAGCCGAAAGGAGTTTTCTGAGATTGGTAGTAACAAAATTTTTTTTACTTGATTCATTTGAACACCCCATTTTGCATTGTGCCTTTGGTCAGTCATTGCACCTGCATCTTCTTAATTGTCCTGTAAGTCTGCACTACTGTGTTACTTGCAGTGGGGAATATGTCCGTGTCCCAAGTGCACTGTATACCAAAATCCAAACTTCACCAGTCAATGGTTTGTTTAAATACTAGTAAATTTATTCCTATGTATAGAAAGGTTGATTTTAGCACATGTAAAGCATCTAACTGATGGGGATCTTTTCAAAGGTATCCCTTTACTAGGTATCTGCACTTTCTACATCTGAGCTATGTCACTCCAAGATCTTTTAGATGCTTTTTATTACAAGAGGCAATCAGGTGACCAGTTTCCTGTAACTCTCCATATCCTAGATGAGGATAGGCTGGCTGTGAAGTCACACATAAGAATTAAAATTTCATCTTACTGCATTACAATCCTGACTCATTTTCATGCTCGTTATTTATATGGCTTCCTCTTAAGCTTTAGTTGATGTAAAGAAAAAAAAAACAGCTGTAAGGACTTGTTTGCACCAACATGAGGATGGGATACCTCATTGGTTTAGGCTACCCAGAGAGGTTAAATGAGCTAGAGACCTCATTAAAAAAAAAAAATTACCTGACAAGATTGCTGTCCTTAGAGATTAACCCCTTAATGACTAAAGGGTATGCCACACTAAGCGAGATCGCTACTGCGTCACCATTTATGACGCAGTAGCGATCTCGTTAGCGACTTAGCTGTGTGTGACATGTAGCAGTGATGTGGCCCCTGATGAGATGTCGCTGATCGCTTATGAACGTTCTGAGCCGTTTTTTGGTCGTTGGTGTCCCGCTGGTGAGCCTGAATCGCTGAGTGTGACACCCTTTATGAACGACTTCACCAGCGTCGCAGGCGGGACTAGGTTTTCCCAACGACCGCAGATGTCGTTATACAGATCGCTGATGAGTTGTGTTTGGAATCTAACTAGCGATCACATAGCGATCGCACCAGGTTAAGTCGTTATCGTGATTGCTAGTGCGATCGCTAAGTGTGGCAGTGCCTTAAGTCCATTTTGACCTTTATGACCAGGCCAAATTTAACAATTCTGACCATTGTCACTTTGAGGTAATAACTCTGAAATGCTTCAACGTATCCCACTGATTCTGAGATTTTTTTTTTGTGAGATATTGTGCTTCATTATAGTGGTAAAATTTCTTCGATATGACTTGAGTCTATTTATGGAAAAAAAAAGGAAATTTGGCCAAAATTTTGAAACTTTTTTTTTGCAACTTTCAGACTTTTAATTATTTTGTACCTTTTTAAATCAGTGGTGTCACACAAAATAGTTAATAAATAACATTTCCCACATGTCTACTTTACATCAGCACAATTTTGGAAGCATATTTTTTTTTTTTTTTTTTTTTTTTAGGACGCTATAAGGGTTAAAAGTTGACTAGCGATTTTCTTATTTTTCCAACAATTTACAAAGCCATTTTTTTAGGGACCACCTCACATTTGAAGTGGGTTTGGGGGGGTCAATATAACAGAAAATACTCAAGTGACACCATTCTAAGAACTGCACCCCTAAAGGTACATAAAACCACATTCAAGAAGTTGATTAACCCTTCAGGTGCTTCACGAGAACTAAAGCAATGTGGAAGGAAAAAAATGAACATTTTACTTTTTTCACAAAAAATGTACTTTGGAACCAATTTTTTTTTATTTTCACAAGGGTATCAGGAGAAAATGGACCACAGAATTTGTTGTGTAATTTCTCCTGCGTGAGGCAACACTGAGCGGGTAATAGAGCTGGAGTGACAGATTTCAGATCTACCATAGCCCTTATGCCTCATTTGCATGTAAATTCAAACCCAAATTTCTTTGTAATAAAGGAACAGACTAGCCATGTAAAAATATTGCTGGACTTGTCTTTGAATAAGCTACCTGTGCATATAAATAATTTGGGGATGAAATCCTGGTCACAGATTACCTTTTTAGGTGCAGAATCATTTTTATTATACTAAATAAGCGCATTTAAAAAAAATAAATACATCTAATCTGCTCCAAAAGATGCAATAATCAGAGCAGATTGTGATTACCTGTTTCAGTGCAGATACCTGGAGGAAAGAACATGCACGTCTGTACACAGCCAGAAGAGGTTTTCCCATTTAGACATTAAATCAGATGTTGAGTTTTTGCTGGTCTCACTTCTGGATCTCCCAATAATCCCCCGACACTGGTGGTATCCATACCACTGCCAAAGGCATAAATGGGACCTCAGCTGTCATGTGCACTGCAAAGTGAATTAACAGTGAATCTGATGGCAGGGTCTGTAACCTGCATCTGAGTTCTCCTGAACTCTCCTGCAAAGGTGATTTACGGGCAATTAAAGGTTAATCTTTGGAGTTGTCTTAAATCTGCTTAGAAAATAGTTGAGACCCATTGAAGTCAGAACAAGTCTTCTGATTCACTGTTAACGCATTCTGCAATCTATATACTGTTTTACATAGCAGTTTCAGCTTCAAGGGAGTCTTTCATCTCAAAACACAATTAAACTAACCACATGGTCAAATAGATGACTTGGTCCCTATAAAAGTCATAGCTTTCGTGTATGTTTAGTGCACCCTTGGCACTGCCAGAAGTGCACAATAACGTTTCTCCCCTGAATTATCATGCCTGGCTGTTTTACTCTTTGTAGATTGAAGTGTTCACAGCCTCAGAGTGAGAATGCCTGAAAAGAAATCTCAGACGAGCGCACGCAATACTTTCTCATTTGTTGTGCCCACTACACTGATTGATTAAACCAGTCAGTTTAGCGAGTGGCTGCAGCAAAGAGAGCGCTGCTATCCCTCCTGCAGGAACACTGTGCGCGCACGCGCCTGAGGTTTCTTTACAGGCAGCGCTAATGCTGGCCAAATGAACACTTCACTCTACATAGGATGGCCAAGCATGGTAATTGAGGGGCCAAACGTTGCATTTGTGGCTGTGCGTGAGCTGTATCAAACATCCTTATTTGTATTTCAGACAAACTGATTTTTACGTACATCAAAAGCAAGATTTACTATAGGGGTCAAGTTTCCTGTTTGATCATGTGATTAGTTTAACCCCTTTATTCAATCAGACGTACTATTCCGTCCATGTG
>VIAB01006465.1:57735-68121 GCA_009801035.1 Oophaga pumilio
CATTAACGTGCAAACCACCCTTGGGGTTGAAGGGGTTAAATTGTGTTTTTGAAATTGCATTGCCTTAAACTGTTCAGCATTCAAATGCGTTTTAGCCAAAAATACACACACTTAACAAAATAATCAACCATTTCTGGGTACTAATTTTTAAAGGTTGATGTGATTAGTCATGGAGATTTGATTAGATTTTTTTTTTTTTATAAACTAGAAATACCTGAAAGGTAAATGTGCGCTGCAGTCTGTTCTGACAAAGCATAAAAGTTCCTTTGAATGTTAGTGTACAGTTCATATGATTTGGGCAGGCCGGATAGACTATCTGCGGGATGCCTTGCTGAACTTGTAGTTTCACACCAGTGAAGTCTGATGCCGGTGGCAGCTTTTTATGTAAAAAAGTAGATTTTCTACCTGTTCTAACTTTTCTCCGTCCCTCAAATTCATTTTGTTGTATGTGATCTTTCTTTCACATTTTATGTTCTGTTTTGCGTTTTAGTTGCCCATTTGGCTACAGAGCGCTCAATTGAGTCTTCCTGGTGTGATCCGTGATTGGGCAGCAGGGGCAATAGTTTTACTCTAGGAATGTAAATTGCATGGAAACTCGTGGGCCTATAGCTGACTTATGTTATAGTTAATTGTCTTTGAATGAATGAGTTGGATGTGTGCATTTTGAGTGTTTTTATTAAAACCATGCATATTCATTTACTAACATGACTTTGTTCTCCGATTTTAGTACTATGGACTGCAAATATTGGAAAACGTAATAAAAACGAGATGGAAAATTCTTCCTCGGAATCAATGTGAAGGTAAGTTCTCATTTTGCATCTCAATATAAATGTAGACGTGATTTGGTACAATTATTGCTGTAAAAATATATATATTTTTTCTATTGTATTGTCTTTACTAAGGTTACATCTACTTTAGTGTATTATAAACTTTAAGCTTTGACTCTCCATTTCCAGGTATAAAGAAATATGTTGTTGGACTTATAATTAAAACCTCT
Organism: Oophaga pumilio; assembly: GCA_009801035.1. Classification (NCBI taxonomy): domain Eukaryota; kingdom Metazoa; phylum Chordata; class Amphibia; order Anura; family Dendrobatidae; genus Oophaga; species Oophaga pumilio. The sequence continues at coordinate 58,733 of VIAB01006465.1, forward strand.
TCGGATGCGACATGTGTTGAGGCAAGTGACTTTTCTTGTACAAATCGTGGAGCGAATAGGTGGCATTAAGAAAATTGTAACAGTAATGTAATTTTACTTTTCTTCCAGAAAGAGAATGTGTACATCGGAAAGCTGAACATGATTCTTGTTCAGGTAAGACCAAAATGTATTTGACACTTCAAAAAATGCAACATGTTGCGTTCGCCGCCCACCATGAAACGACGCATGCGTACGCAAACGCTTTTCCCTGCGTACACCATGTTAAAGATGTGTATGCATGCGGATCAAAAGCTGCGCACCGATACGCAAATGTGAAACCAGCCTTAGAGACTTGTTCTTGTTTAATAATTGGTATAAAAATAATCGCTATTCTATCATTTCAGATACTGAAACAAGAATGGCCCAAACATTGGCCCACATTCATCAGTGATATTGTAGGAGCCAGTAAAACCAGTGAAAGCCTCTGTCAAAACAATATGGTCATTTTGAAACTTTTGAGTGAAGAAGTTTTTGACTTTTCCAGTGGACAAATAACACAAGTGAAGGCCAAACACTTAAAAGACAGGTAAATGCATTCCTGCAAAGATCACTGCAGTTTTGATGACCAATTGTATCCTACAATTGCATCCAGGTTTTTACATTTAAAAAGTCTAACCAAAAAATAATGTATGTGTTTGTTTTTTTCATGCTTTAAAGGGGCTTTCTCTACATCATGAACGGGTAAAATTGCAACGTGCTTGTAAAAACTAGCAGCTTTGCCATTTACCTCCTAAATATATTTTTAAAAATGTAGGGATTTCCATGCTTTATTGCTCTGTTTTAAGTTACTGGCCATCTCTGCAGTATATCAACAGTAACACACCTTCCTGGCAAGGAGCTCAGCACCTGTAAAGTCTTTGCTTTAGAGATGTTAAGGGCTGCTTTCATTACTGGATCCAGTCACCTGCAGTGTGCCTATGATCCTTCAGTGGTGCAGAGGCAAAGCTGCCTTTGCTTTAACCATCTGCAAATGCACACACAGTTCAGCTGCTGGCACAACCATAACATCGGTCCAAACTGTCAGTCATTTAGCAACTCGCCACCCTTGCAAGCAAGAAGCGGTGAGGCAATGCCCTTCCGAACAGATAACTTGAGACAACAGGTTTAAATTGAATGTATTATCAGAAAAAGACCTATTGTTAAAATCAATGTTTTGTGTTAAATGTATTTTTTGTTTCAAAAAGATTTTTCAGAAGAGAAGACTGAGGTGTGAGAGGGTGGGATTGTGATTTGGATCCCTTTCATTTCCACATTTTGAGAGAAAGTGAAGAGTATGGAGCTTTTGGTTTCAATCCCCTCAGAGCCAGTGGCTCCCATTAATTGGTGCAGATTGCATAGGGGGTGGGCATGGACTAAAGCGGATCCCAGATGTATCTGTCTAGGGTCTCTGTGGCATGTGGAGACATTTGAGCTGCTCAATCAGCATTTTTGTAATACAAAGAAATTAAGAAACATTCTACCTAGTTGCCTATTGAAACTTGGTAGCCTGCTCAATCCTGGAGCGTTTGGCTTGCCATACAAATCTGCAGATATTGGTATTCGGGCACACGCTGGCTCTAATTAGGATGTGCAGGGAGCGAAAAAGAAATGGTTTCCCTTCCTTTTTCAGTAATTTTTATTAACTTTTTATCATTACATTGAAAACGTATATATATTATAAAACCTATTACACGTGTTACTTGTGGTTAAAAACTGGAAGAAAACAGACCCTCCTCTTTACTCAGTAATAAAAGAATAAACTTACATAAATCATTCGACTTCCAATTCGAAATGGTTTCCCTTTCTACATTTATCATATGGATTCAACTTAGCCAAGAAATGGAAGAGGTGGGGCTGTGGAGTCTGACTCGGTGTCCATTTTGGTGTAGTTGGTATAAAATGGACAGACTCGGACTCCTAAAATAGTCAGTTGCTGACAAATGCTGCCCACAGTTGGGGAAGTATTTATCAGCTGACAGGCAGAGCTGTGGAGTTGGTATAAAATAGACCGATTCCTAAAATATATAATAACTTGTACTACAGTATCCAATGCAGGATGTGCTTAATATTTTTTTTATAAGAATTTAATAAAGTTATAAGTGTCCTAATAATTTCTGTTCCAGATCTAAGGATCTCTGCTTTTTGTTGATGAATCTGTGCTGCACTTCATGTACATGCTCAGTAGTGACCACCAGGGCTGTGGAGTCGGATTCAGAAGTCAGGGAAGTTGAGGAGTTAAAGGTTTGGCTTACCGACTCCACAATCAGTAGGATGTCCTCCATAAGTTTTACCAATAAGTAATGGTGATGTCTTAGTACAGAAGGTAATGGTCCCGTAGAATGTAAGTCCACAAGGACAGGGTCCTCTCCCCTCTGTACCAGTCCGTCATTGTAAATTTTGTTTACTGTAAACAATATCTATAACTTTGTATGTAACCCCTTCTCGTGTACAGCACCATGGAATTAATGGCACTATGTAAATAAATAATATAATAGAAATATGTTGCTTGGAAGATGGTTAAAGGACAGAACTTTTGATTTGTCAGTGTTTCCCTTTTAGGCCAGATAGCTGTTCAAACCTATGCAGAAGGGCAAATAAGTTAGGAAAGTGTAGTGTGTGAGTAATGGTCATTTATAAATCTGTGAATAGACTGGCTTCAAGTTCTTCTGAACAATACAAAGCCACTGATATGATGTAGAAGCATATAGCGGTTCTGTTGCAGAGTTGGTAATTTTGGGGAGATTTAAGTTATTTAGAAACTGATGTGTCGAGGGCTCAGAATTATTGGAATTGAGTGTTAGATAAAGTGTAAAGTTTTATATATTTTTATCTGGATTGTCTGTTGGAGACGCCACTTGTCACACATGGAGATTGGCGTTGAGTCACTATTTTTGAGCTTGCTGGCAAACATTTTATCTAGTAGTGTAGCGCTGTGTGTCATTAATATACAGTATACATGTCCATGCTCAACTTTCCTCCTACCTCTGATAACTCTTCTCTCCTTGACAACCTCCAATCTGGCTTACGCCCCCACCACTCCACCGAAACTGTCCTGATCAAAATTACTAATGACTTACAGCCAAAGCTAACACAGTTCTCCATCCTCCTCCTCCTTGACCTGTCCTCTGCCTTCGACACAGTCGACCACTGCCTACTGCTACAGATCCTTTCTCCCCTTGGCATCAAAGACTTTGCCCTGTCCTGGATTGCCTTATAACTTTCCGACCGCACATCTAGCATTTCCCACTCCCACACTACCTCCTCATCCTGCCCTCTCTCTGTTGGAGTCCCTCAAGGCTCTGTCCTGGGGCCCGTACTTTTTTCCATCTATATCCTTGGCCTAGGACAACTCAAAGTCCCATGGCTTCCAATACCACCTGTATGCGGACGACACTCAAATCTACCTCTCTGACCCAGATGTCATCGCTCTGCTGTCCAGAATACCGGAGTGTCTATCAGCCGTATCCTCCTTCACCTCTTGCTTCCTAAATCTCAATGTGGACGACACCGAACTCATCATCTTTCCTCCATCTCGCGTATCTCCCCTACCTGACCTTTCTATTATAGTAAACTGCATCACGCTCTCTCCCACACCTGATATCCGCTGCCTCGGAGTAACTCTCGACTCTGCCCTGTCCTTCAAACCACACGTCCAAACTCTTGCCGCCGCCTCCTCCAACTCAAAAATATTTCCAGAATCCGTCCCTTCCTCAATCTACTAAAACTTATCTCTCGTTTGATTACTGCAACACCCTCCTCTGTGGCTTCCCAGCTAACTCTCTTGCACCACTCCAGTCTGTCCTCCACTCTGCTGCCTGACTAATCCTCCTCGCTACTCCCCTGTTTGTCCCCTCTGCAGATCCCTCCACTGGCTCCCAATTCCCCAACGAATCCAGTTCAAACTACTAACACTGACCTACAAACCATCCACAACTTCTCCCCTCCCTATATCTTTGAACTAATCTCCCAATATCTTCCTTCACGTAATCGTCGATCCTCCCGAGACCTCCTACTATCCTCCACACTTATTCATTCCTCGCACAACCGCCTCCAAGATTTCTCCCAAATATCCCCCATCCTCTGGAATTCTTTGCCTCAACACGTCCGATTATCCACCACCCTCGGATCCTTCAGACAAAACCTGAAAACCCATCTCTTCAGGAAAGCCTACAGCCTGCAATAACCATTCTGCCGCCTCATCACCACCAGAGCTGCCACACCCCGACCTTCTGTCTCTTCCCCATTATACCGTAGAATGTAAGTCTGCAAGAACAGGGTTCTCTCCCCTCTGTACCAGTCTGTCAACGGAAATTTGTTTACTGTAAATGATATCTATAACTTTGTATGTAACCCCTTCTCATGTACAGCACCATAGAATTAATGGTGCTATATAAATAATATCTTAATATCAAGTTTTCACTTACTAAGGGTTATAGATGGATGTGATTGGTTTTCCATATTCTCGTCTTAACGAGCTGGTTTTCTAGATCAGTTTGTAGAGATGTTTGCACTAAACAAATTAAAGTTCCTGAAATTCCTTTTTTTGTTTTATGAACCATCTATATAGATCCTTCCAGAACTTTGGATGTGGTATTTATTGGAAAGAATGTTTGTAGGTAACATGTTCTCTACTGTTGGGAGGCTTACAGAACATTTACTCACAGACACAATACTTAAAGTATAGTGGTTGGGTTGGAAAACTAAGAATATGCAATCGTGATCTGATACAGTGAACGCCGGGCGCACTGTGTGAACATCATGCGAATAGCTTCATGACACAGGCCCCATTGATGCTACCAGGCAACACACTACCACAAATGTATTAATTTACGTACTTGCCTTCTCATCGGAAGCTCACTGCTATATGCGAGGTACCAGCTTATTTCTACTACTACTACTCGCACTTGCGAATTTGAGAGAGGCTCAGGTCGAAACGTTAAGAAATCGCTTGGATAAAAAAAAGTAACTCTTCTTCTGTCATATATCACTGTGGTGAACGTGTATGCAGAATAATTTAAAAATATACATATTTTGAAGGAACCCTCACAAGTACGGCTGTATATTTTATGCCTTAGTACTTGGTCGGATCCCAGTCTAGCCAGCACCACTACCTATTTTTTGAGTGCGCACCTTTAAGACTATCCAAAAGATGGGACGTGGCAGGAATGTAATAGAGAAGGAAGTGAGCTAGAATTGGTAAAGACTAAATCAATTTTTGAGTATGTGTGGTGCATGTCAGTCTGAGACTCCCCTAGGTGTCTGCTGGCAGTTTTTAAGGCTGGAGCATAAGCATCTGTCTGCACAGGAATGATCAGACCTTCTGGCAGAACTGTCATGTGTTGAGATAACGGTGAAATTAAACTTACCCACCAACAAATGAATTGCAAAAAAAAAGTATCGAGAGAGGCGATAATTACCATCAAGCTGTAAATGCAGCAAAGGAGCATAGGTATTGAAGAGACAAATAGTTTGGGATTGTAGTATGCCCCCAACAATCAAAGGTGTCGTCTCTTTATTAGATTGAGTCACTAGTGTTAAATAACAGGGAATTCTGTAGAATGGCAACGCTTCTGACTTTATTAGTAGAAAAGGCTAAAAAGTATCTCGTAAGGCATGAGTGGAGGAATCAAAGGTGTGATAAAGAGTAAAAAATGTGTTTCTGAGGGGGTATTTAGCATAGTCAGTGTTTAGCATGTTTACATTTTAAGAAAAATATTTAGACTTGAGAGTCCTCAGTGGTTGATACCTGTTAATGGCTAACTGAAAAGATGGTAACAAATTGCAAGCTTTCGAGACTACTCAGGTCTCTTCATCAGGCTAAACTAATACAAAATCTGAAGTATTTTATATTTATATACACAACAGGACACAGGAATAATGCAATGGGTAAGACAAGTGACGTGAAGCAGAACTGTCATTATGGCAGAGGGATGAACATAAATATTGGAACAGTTCATAGATAAGGAGTGAAAGTTTTATTACCCTCTGATTGGGGTCTGGTATTGTGTTGTGATGCCCCCAGAAGGTCAGAGAAGCAGATTCCTTAATTGATATAGAAAGACATAAATCCATGTGACACGTTCATTCCAGCACTAAGAGTGTCAAAGGTCATCATAAGTTTATATTCCCAAACCTTTCTATCTTTCTCAGATTTCCTATATCTTTCCTACAGTAAAGATGTATATCTTTGTACCGTGTTAGCCAGTAGATAGAAAAATATTTAGAGTTGAGAGTCCTCAGTGGTTGATACCTTTTAATGGACGTCACTTGTCCTACCTATTGCATTTTTTCTGTGCTATTTTGTGTATAAATATGTGATTCTTCAGATGTTGTATTAGTCTATGCCTGATGAAGAGACCTGAGTAGTCTCGAAAGCTTGCAATTTGTTACCATCTTTTCAGTTAGCCATTAAAAGGTATCAACCACTGAGGACTCTCAACTCTAAATATTTTTATATCTTTCCTATACATTTTAAGAGTAAGAAGAAGCCCCTAACATTTTAAAAGCATACTCTACACACTCCAAGGGTCAAGAATTAATTGGTGTTGTGCTCTTTTTTATTTATTTTGTTAAAGGGACTGTCGGCTCAGACTGAGTGTTCATACGAAGTACAGGACTTGGTGCTCCATGTCATTGCCAAACATTTAAGTGCACATTCCCACCTGCCTGTTGTTCTTCTACATCACCTGTCTCTGGCCAGATTTGTCAATCAAATAAGGCTGGATGGTGGGTGTGGAAATGCAGGGAAAACAAGCTGGTGGTAAGGTGTTCATAAATGATTGGCCCTGCCGTGATGCACCGAGCACCTGTACTTGGTTCCAACCACCTTTATCTTAAGACTTATCTATTGTCGTCTGTCTGTTTCACCAGTAAACTAAAATGCTCATTTATGCTTATTTGCTAGGTTTATCCTTAAAGGTTTTTTTCTCTCTTCGTAATGTGCAACAAGTCCGTAATAATACCATAAAACCTACATTTCTTTATGATAAGAGCTTAGATAGCAGATCAGTAATTTCTAATATATATTACTACCTAATTGCAATGCAGAGTGTATTGCCTACAAACAAAGAATACCAAGGGAAGTTGGCTCTGCATCTATTTTGATTGTGGATTATATAAATAATGTAAAACTAAGCATTGTAACGCAAGACTTTGTTTTCTCTTACAGTATGTGCAATGAGTTTTCAAAGATATTTCAGCTCTGCCAGTTTGTTATGGTAAGGATCTCTGTGCCCCCACCTGGTATCTCATCTCGTGTCTGGGTGCCCCCACCTTAGTCTTGTGTGTACACATTGGCAAGAATTGCAGATTGTTGCACAAATGTCCTGCTTCTTCTGAAGTAATGTTTTCAAAAGTAAAAAATTTTAGCCTGTTTTACAAATTTTTGAGTCATTCTTTGTCATTTAGTACTGTGGCTTTCCTTCCCAAACTTTTGGTATATTTATGAATCAATCTTATGGGTGAACACTACTCGGACAACCACTTCTCAATCGGCATACTTGTCTATGTTCAATATCACATCAGTGTCATCATGGTCTCTCCGGGGCTCATAATTGAATGTAATGAACACTTTGAAATACTTAATGAGCTTTATTTTTTTTGCATTTTGTTGCGCTTTTCAAATAGGAAAACTCACAGAATGCTCCTCTCGTTCATGCCACTTTGGAAACACTTCTAAGATTTCTTAACTGGATACCACTCGGTTACATATTTGAGACCAAGCTGATCAGTACATTGATCTATAAGGTAGCGTATTTAGATTTACTGTGGGTAAATAACAGACTTGTTTTGTACACGCTCTTGTATAACTTGATTTATTCTTTTTCAGTTTCTTAATGTTCCCATGTTCAGAAATGTATCTTTAAAGTGTCTAACGGAAATAGCTGGAGTTAGTGTCAGCCAGTATGAAGAACAGTTCGTGACTCTCTTCACACTGACTATGATGCAACTTAAACAGGTGAGACATTATTGTTAGATTGTACTAATTGACGGAAAACATATAAAATATCCTAGACTTTGTTATTGATATGAGATTATTTCCTTTTTAATCAAAAATAGATGTTGCCATTAAACACAAACATCCGTCTTGCTTATTCCAATGGAAAAGATGACGAACAGAATTTCATCCAGAACCTCAGCTTGTTCCTGTGTACTTTTCTAAAAGAGCACGGGCAACTCATAGAAAAGAGGCTCAACTTACGGGAAACTCTTATGGAGGTTGGTTTATTTTACACACCATTATATTATTCAACCTGTTAACATTGTATATAAGCATTGTATCATGGTTTACCGCTCTAATTTTTCCAATGACCATATTCAGGCTCTCCATTACATGCTGTTGGTATCTGAAGTGGAAGAAACTGAAATCTTCAAAATATGTCTGGAGTATTGGAACCATCTGGCCGCAGAGTTGTACAGGGAAAGTCCATTTTCAACTTCAACATCACCACTTCTTTCTGGCAGTCAACATTTTGATGTTCCACCTAGAAGACAACTGTATTTACCAGTTTTGTCAAAGGTATAATACGATTTTTGCAGCTATTCTCAATGTCTAAAAGTTGAAATATTTACTTATACTTGCTAACAGTCCTAAAACATGTCTGGACTATATGGTGCCATGCACTAAGAAGCATGGAAATCCAGCATGTCCTTTTGTTGGCCATGGTCTTTCTAAGCCACTAGCAAGCAAATGGGGTAAAAATAAAATAGAACATCTGAAAGACCTAAATGAGGTTTCTGGTCAGCAGGAATATAGAAGAGAAGGGGAAGATCTGAGGCCTGTCAAAAAGCTGTATATTGGTCTGGAATATTTGTATCTCCACTAATTGATAGTGTTCAGTTTTATGGCTCTTCTTACAGAGCTTCTTTGTAAATTTGGAGATCTGAGCTACAAGTTGAGCTTGTCCATAGGTTCGTGTATTGTTTATGCCAGCGCCAGGTTAACTTGACTTATAAGTACCTAACATTGTGGAGAGGCTCAGCATGCATTTTTCAAATATCTATTCTATATGTACTAGGATAGAGAGGAGGAGCACAGTGTTGACATATGCACTACATTTAATTATTCATCTGCAGCCTCTAAAAGCATTAGATCTAGAAAAGATTAAAAAAAATCCTAGCAGTAACTTTTTAAGTGTATGAAAACTATTAATGTGTGCAATATAAAGTTGTTTTTTTTTTTACTTATATAGTGCTATCATATTCTGCAGCGATTTACAGACATTATCATCACGTTCTTATCAGTATGTCTTTAGTGTGGTAGGAAGCCCATTCAAACTCTTAGCAGATGTTGTCCTTGGTGGGATTTGAACCTAGGATGCTAGTGCTGCAAAACTAAAGGGTATGCCACACTAAACAACATCGCTAACGGG
>VIAB01006466.1:65960-76168 GCA_009801035.1 Oophaga pumilio
CAACTCTAATGCTGACTACTGGGTTGACACTTTGTTAAAACCAAATATTGCCAGATGATTCCTGCCCTAGAAAGGGACCCATGAATGCTGGAGTATCAAAACACGCTTTTATACAACCTTAAGAGAGCTTTTCCCCAAGACAGCAGTGAAGAACACAGTTTACATCGCAGCTGTAGACTTCCAACCTGCTGCCCGTCAATTCATCAATGCCAAAACATTATCAGCAGCAGCAGTGGTGGAAGAGGAACAAGCAATTTCTGTGAGACATTTTTTTAAGACCAACTCGTGCACCAGCACAATAGAGTCCAAGTCGTACAAGTGGTGAATGAAAGGTGAGGATGGTGCAGGAGTATCTAGAACTAAATATCAATATCACCAGGGAGGGTTTGGACCCTTTCACATTTTGGTCTTCCAAAATGGATGAGTGGTCTGAGCTCTCTTCACATGCCTAGGAGGTTTTATCATGCCTGGCAGCCAGCGTTCTCTCAGAAAGTGTCTTCAGCACTGGTGGTGGTGTCCTGACAGATGACTGCAACCAGCTGTCCCCTGAAAGTGTAGACTGCATAACTTTTATTAAGATGAACAAGTCATGGATCTCCAAGGACTTTTGCAGCCCAATCGCAGACTGTACAGACTAGATGATATTGCATTTTTTCGTGTGATGCATTAATGTCACATAACTGCACTCTGTGATATCTTTAGTGTGGCTTCTGTGGCTGCTGCTGATGATGTTGACACAAATTTGTGGAAATGTGAACAGTCATGGTTGGTCTATATCTGCTGGGTTAGCTGAAGTGGAAGACGTGTCGGTCCCAATTATACTATTTCTATTCTCATGACAGTTATTCCACTTCGATGGTGTCAGGCCCTCATTTTTTAAAATGTGAACACTCCTTGTTGGGTGTCTATCTGCTGGATTGGGTTTAGTGGAAGACCTGTCGGTCCCTATTCTACTATTTCTACTGTTGTGAAATTGATGCCACTTCTATGGTGTAAAGCCCTAATTTCTTTAAAGGTGAACACTCTTGATTGGATTTCCATCTGCTGGATTGGGTTTAGTGGAAGACTTGTCGGTCCCTATTCTACTATTTCTACTGTGGTGAAATTGATGCCACTTTGGAGGTGTCTGCCAATAATTTTTGGAACTGTGAGCACTCATGGTTGGGTGTCCTTCATGCATGTTACTGTAGCAGTAGGCCTCTGAGATTGTCAGGCCTCCACTGCCTTGGACTCAACTACCCATGTTATTATCCTTAAATTTTTCTGACAATGGTAGTTTACAAAACTGATATTTGTGCCACCTGAGTGTGGCTCAGCATGAAAGCATGTAGAGGTGTTGCATGTGGTATCATGGCTCCCAGCAAAAGGGCCCTACACCAATCCCTCACCTATTTCGTCTTACTGTGAAGTTCAATTTAAAGCTGTAAATGCTGTCCCAGACCCCGATACCTCATGCCTGGCTGATTGCTGCAATGCCATGCTAAAATCTGTACTGTGGGTGAATTGAGGCCATTTTTCTGGTGTCTGTCCCTCATATGATGTTTTTTGGCAGCATTTGGGACCATTCTAAGGTGTTGTGCATGCGTTTGTTTTGCCTCCCATTGAGGTGAATGGCGTTCGGCTATGTTCGGCGAGTAGCCGACAGTTTAATTGGCAAATATTGCAAATTCAGCTAACGTAATCCGAACCGAATATTGAAATATTCGCTCATCTTTATATATGACATCTTTATATCTATCTATTCTATGTGTATACAGTATATGAATTCTACCTATTCTATTCTGTTGGGTCATGCTGTGATTTTATTGTACATGGCAGATGAAATATTGGGTTTTCAAAGACATGGGTGTGTAAAAATCAGACAGCACTCGCATACTTTTCCTAGAGTCTGCCTTTAATTTGAGCTGTTTTGGCAGTCTTTTGCCACCGAATGTGTTGTCTATGCATTTGGTTTTGCCTCCCATTGAATTCAGTGGGGTTTGGTTATGTTTGGTGAACATTTTGGCAAAAGGTTAGGCAAACATTGGGAAATTCGCCGAACCGAACCTTAAAAGGCTCGCTCATCTCTAATGCTCACAAGTTGTGCTAAAAATTCCAAATTTGTGCAGAGAAAAGAAATGCTGCAGGATGTAGCAGAACAATGGATGTGTAATTTAGATAGAAAGGGGCATAGGGGTTGTGTCAAAGCCTCCATGGATGTACCTAATAGAAAGCATGCTGTGCCTGATTGACGGTTTGACTGAAGTTTCTAATGTTAGTTTTCCTGAGTAAAATTATTACAAAAATCTGTAACACAGTAAAGGGTGTTCTACAGTATATTATTAAAAAAAATTACTACTGTACTTTTTTATGTTATGAGTTTAAAGTGAAAATGTAGGCATGTGTAATCTTTTTTTTGGTGCAATCTGTGCAGCTGCACAGGGGCCCAAGAGGTGAGGGGGCCCATTTATACCTTCAAAGCAGGTACAATATTTCATTTTTAGGAGACCTTGAGCTGCAAAGGGCCCATGTATTGTTCGTGCACAGGGGCCCTTTTCTGACTGTGTCCACCAGTGCCTTGACACATTCACAAGTCTGCCTTTGAAGTTGCAAAACCAGAACACTAACTTTTCATGACGAAATACAATCCTAATGAAGCCGACTATTTCTTTTTTGTATACTATGTACTTTGCCACACTTTTTGCAATACAATAAAGCTAAACATGGCACTAAGAATAAATCTCACAGTCAATTTGCAGACTTGGGATTTCACTTCATTTACAGTAGACTGTTAGTAAAGATCTGGTCATTTGTAATGTCCCACTGTGTGACTTATTGGTTAGTGCAGAAGATCTCCTGAGTATATATGACCCGTATTTGGCTAAGTTCACTGTGAGCTTTCTATTTACAGGGACGATCAATTTATGGGTCAAATGATTGACAAACTTAAATAAGATCCGGGAATTGAAAGGCAAACTTTCCACATCTAATATTTGCTGCTCCAGTAAATGTCTTTATAGATCTACTGAGAACATGCAAAGACTGCATTTGAACTTACATTTAAAAATTATAAAAAAATATGAAATTAATGTAAAAAAAAATATATTAAAACATCCAGCTAATAAAAGTTTTTATTTCTTTGTTTATAAGTTTGTTGTAATATCTGTTGGTCTCCATATTATGTAGTAGTTACTTATGGATGTGAAAATGTCAGTACAAACTGGATTGTATTTTAATTAACATAAAGTAGGAAAAAGAGAGGATTTCTCAGGCACTCTAACGAGGTTGGTGAAAAAGATTGTTCCTTTATTCAGACATAAAGTGCAGCTAAAAATAAGGGAGTGGATTAAAAAAACTTACGTGTTTCTGGCGCAATGCTGTGCCCTTAATCATAGGCATATCAAGAAAAACAAATAGATAAATATATGTAGTAACTGCATTCTTTGGCTTGGAGAAATTTTCCTGGCGTGAAAGGGGTAGAAACCAACACAAACTCCTCACGATTAGAGAAGCTTTTTGGATCCTGAAATTGTATACCAAATTTCCCAAAGGAATGAACTTTAGAAATTATTTATTTTGTATTTATTAAGTTCATTATAAAAAAAATAATTTTTTGTTGTTGTTATATGGCATTTTTTTTGCTTTGTTCATGTTTCTTGTGCTTTCCAAAGATTTCATTGTCCATCGGTATGTCTTCACTCATGGTGCATAGAGAATGTCATTATAATTTGATCTTGTTGATTGGTCAGCATTCACTACTTATATTTGTCTATTTGTTTTTCTTGATATGCCTGTGACTAAGCGCTCAGTATCGTGCCAGAAACGTGTAAGGTTTTTAAATCCACTCCCCTGTTATTAGCTGCACTTTATGTCTGAAAAAAGGAACGATCTTTTTCACTGACCTCGTTGGAGTGCCTGAGAAATCCTTTCCTTTTCTTACTGTTCATGGCTGAGTTCACCAGCAGGATCTTCACCCACCTGGTTTCATTACTCCCAGCCTCAGTATACGACTTTCAAGTCTACGGTGAAGCTCCCTCACCTTCACTTATTTAATTAACATAGCATTTCATTTTGAATCAAAGGCTTAAAGGAATTTTCCTTCACTTAAATTCTTTTTTTGGGCATAGATTGTTTTAAAACAGTAAACAGAGGCATTTTAACCTTCCAGCAGCACTGCGGATTTTGCATTGGCAGCTCCTCTAAGTTTACACTGGCTGCAGAAGTCTTGTCTGCGCCATTCGGGAGTCACCAGGACTAGCTGGACTACAAGAGCGCATGATCAGGTGTTTTTCTAGTAATGTGCTCTTCTATTCACCTGACATCTGCAGGCCATCGCAGGCTTCAGCAGTCCTTGTAATTTACGAGGGGTGCAGGCATCGCTTCTAAGGCCAGTGCAGAATACTAGAGAGGCCTAAGCTGGATTGATAAGGGTGCCGAAAGCGGAGTATCCTCCGTTTACTATATTAAAACATCTAAGCCTAAAAATATTTCAAGCATAGGACAACTTCTTTAACGTTTACCAGTTTGATATTTAACTTATCTTGTTAATGGCATTGTTTATACAGTATATAAAAATGATGATATATAGTAAGTATAATATGGCACAGAATTCCTCATCTTAATGTGCCATATTTATCCTTCAGCTATGGTTTAGAATCACTTTTAACATAGAAATGGAGAAGTATCATGTTGAATGTTGGTGTAATAAAAAAGAATGTAAACTTTTTCTGATATATATTAGTGTTAAATGTGTCACTCAGCAGATCATATGCCAAGGGAGCTTCAGGATATTCATTACCAGATTTAAAGGCACTCTTGGGTACTAGGTTTACCATATGATATCTCTTTTACATTCCTAAGGCATTCATATGCTGTGATTAATGATTTATTAAGCTATCACATGTATTAATACAGTAATTATTGGTTAGGATATGTCTGCCATATTATCAATGGAAACATCTATATAATGCTTCACAAAACTGTGCGTCATAAGTCTCTGGTTGGGGACCACTGACCAATTTTAATTTAAAGAGAGTGTGTTTACAAATTAAAAGACCACATTACTTACCAGAGCAAATTTTTTATTGAGAATCATCTGCTCCACAAGTGAAGACTCATTATGGAAAAGATGAGGCTGCATATGGCTCCACATGTGTGGAAACCACCAAAACTCATCTACTGAATTCAACAGGAGGTCATCACCTCTATCCTCTTTCTCAGTACCTATAATAAAAACATAGGAAATGATTTAATATTGTACTTGTTACCTGTAAGGAATTAAAAATGGAAATATCTTTTATCTGCACATTTAAGGATTTCTCATTGAGATGTTATAAAATATTAAAGGATATTTCAATTTTATATTTTAATTAAAATTACAGTTTCAAGGAGTATTTCTTTATTGTATGTACTTGTAATCTCTCCTATGTAGATGGAAAAATCTTCACATCAATTTAAATTGGTAAATGTTAATTATGTTTTACCCATGTACTTTAAATTAATAGTGGATGAATAAAATAAGCCAATTGGGTAAGTTCAAGTTAGGGCATTATCAATGACCATATATAAGTGTACACAGTTACTTCATTAGTAATATGGACATACAGTGTATGCATTGTATGGCAGATATATGCTTAACAAATATATAACCTTCCAATATATGCATGCACATATACACATACATTCAAATAGATACAATAAAATATCAAGAAAAGTTTATCAGCTCACCCTTAAATTGTCCACAGCAGGTGCAGTTATCCACGAAGGTGCAGGGAATGGCGTTCAAGCCCGCATGCAAAATGAATCAATAATTATCCAGCACCTCTTCTCAGTTAAAAAAAAAATTCTTTATTCAATTCCTCTTAAAAACATTCTTCGAGATCAAGATAAAAAGGGATAGCTAATCCCACATGAGCATAAAACGTTTAAGCGTTTCGACCCATGCATGGGTCTTAATCATGAATGAATAAAAAACAAAACTCCTGACTTGATATCCTGCTCAGGAGAGGAAATGGTGCACCTTGTTGCTTGGTATGTGTTCTAACATTCATTACTCATCAGCTGTTTCACAAATGTCATTTCCTCTCCTGAGCAGGATATCAAGTCAGGAGTTTAGTTTTTTATTCATTCATGATTAAGACCCATGCATGTGTAGAAACGCGTAAGTTTTATGCTCATGTGGGATTACCTATTGTTAGGGTCTGCGGAACGCACCAAATAAATGGTGTAGAGAGGTGCGTTCGCAGCCCGGGGTCCACCGTGCAGGCAGAGCCTGCTGCTAGTAAAATGGCGCAAGATGCGAACTCTGTTATCCCACAGAGGCGCCAAAATAAATGCCGTAACGCGCTGTGGCAATATGTGCGAACTCTGTTAGTCCACAGAGCCGCTAAAAGGAGTGCCGCAGCGCTATATGGCGATGTGTACGAACTCACTTAACACCACTGAGTCGCAAAATAAACACGCTAGGGCGCTGTCTAGCGTTGAAAGCGAACCCTGTTACGTCACAGAGCCGCTGAGACAAACTTCTGTGTCCTGTCAGGCACCCAGGTACACAGTTGACTGCTAAGCGAACATAGAACGTGATCATGCGCTAATGTCCTCGCGGGAGTTACCCGCAATCTATGGCGTCTGAACGCCAGACCCTGAATACGGCAATCAAACTCCTCACCGGTTATGCCGGTAATTTAGGGCATCTAGGACACCGACCCTGACCAGCTAGCATACCAAACTCCTCACCGATTAAGTCGGTATTCTAGGGGCTTATTTCAGCCGGGCCCTAACCACACACACGTATGACCACACTGGCGCAAAGCATATAAAGATTGATACTAGTGCATGGCGGCCCAGCCATGCCACCCTTTTATAGCAACAGCTACAGGACCTGCCAGAAACAAGGACCAATGAGAAACTGTTCCAAAACACATGCAGTTTCAGGGCCTTCCTGGCGGACCAATAGGAGCTGCTGCAGTACCTGAACATGTGACCCCTGATCTCCAATGAGAGATTTTACCCTGGGCATGCTCAGAAGGGTAAACGCAGGACTTCGTCCCAAAGACATCTGCTCCAGCACTGGCTATAATAGTAGATCCAGGAGAGGCAGCAGCAAGTCTCTGCACAGTACTTGAATGGGCAAGATGCTGGGACCGATGTCTCTGCTGAGCAGAATCCACTGTGGACGGAGATGGATGGGAGACTGCAGCGGGACTAGTTCAAGACTCCCCTTGTGCAGCAGCTGGAACTCAAACCCTAACACCTATCCCTTTTTGTCTTGATCTCTAAGATTGTTTTTACGAGGAATTGAATAAAGAAATTTTTTTTTAAATTAAGATGTGCTGGATAATTATGGATTCAATTCAAATAGATAAAGTATATACTGTACATACTGTGACACATATACACACGTATGTAAACATACAGATGGTCAGATAAGTATTTTTCTATGTAATATATTTCTAAAGAAACTTTTTACATGAAATTCTCACCAGATGTCAGTAACAACCCATCCAGTTCAGATAGGCAAAGAAATCAAACCATAGATGTCCATAAATTAAGTTATGTGAAATAATGAAAATTAGCACAAGGAAAAACTATTGAACACGCTTACTGAAATTTATTTAATACTTCTTACAAAAGCCTTTGTTGGTGATGACGGGTTCAAGCCACCTCCTGCATGTAGAAACTAATCACATGCTTTGCTCAGTTGTGATTTTGGCCCATTCTTCAAATCCTGAAGGTTCTGTAGGCTCCTTCTATGAAAGCCCGGCTTAAATTCATTCTCTAAATTTTCTGTTGGATTTAGTTCAGGTGATTGGCATTTATTTTATTTATCTGAAACCAATTGAGAATTTCCTTGGCTGTGTGGTGTGTTTAGGATCATTTTCTTTCTGAAATGTCCACCCTCGTTCATCATCTTAGTAGATGGCAGCAGATTTTTATTAAAAATGTCTCGGTCCAATAGTTCATTCATCCTTTCTTCAATTATATGCAGTTTGACAGTGTTGTATCCTGAAAAACAGCTCCACACCTTGATGCTCCCACCTCTAAATATCACTATTGGTATGTTGTTTTAACATTGGGTGTAATATGGCAATTTTGGGCTCATCTGACCAGACTATATTCTCCCAATGTTTCACATCCTTGGCTAAATGCTGTTGAGCAAACTTTAAAAACAACATGCTTTTTGCTCAGTAATGAGCAATGGAGGCTTGCATGGTGAGCGTGCATAAAGGCCATGAAGGTTGAGTGCATTGCTTATTGTTTTGTTTGAAACAATTACATCATATTGTGTGTGAGTGAGCCATTGTTGTATCATACAATGTGAGGAGCAAAAGGGCATCATTCTACATGGGGTTGACTGGGGAATCATCTTATGTGGGTGGGTTTGTGGGGGCATCATACAGTGTAGGGGGAGAGTTTGATAGCAATGTAGTAATGTGTGAGCTGTGGGATACAGTGGGAAAAATAAGTATTTGATGCACTGCCAATTTTGCAAATTTTCCCACCTGCAAAAAAAGGAGATGTCTGCAATTTTTATTGTAGGTATACTTCAACTGTGAGAGACAGAATCTGAGAAATTCTGAGAGAGGTCAAGAATCAGCCGAGAACTCCACAATAGGATCTGGTATTAACTCCATTCACTGTGTTTGGAGGAAGAAGAATTATTAGTACAACCACAAGAACACAGTCTAAACCATGATGCATGTTGGTGAAAAAATCATACTTTCGGGGTACATTTCTGCAAAAGGGGCAGGATGACTGTATTGTATTGACGGGAGGATGTATGGGGTCATGTATCGAGAGATTTTGGCCAACAACCTCCTTCCCTCAGCAAGAGCATCAAAGATGGGTCGTGGCTGGGTCTTCCAGTGTGACAATGACCCAAAACACAGTCAGGGCAACTAAGGAGTGACTCAGTAAGAAGCATTTTAAGGTCCTGGAGTGGCCTAGCCAGTCTCCAGACCTAAATCCAATAGAAAATCTTGGGAGGGAGCGGTTTTTGTTGCCCAATGTCATTGTCACTGTCATTGTTGCCCAGCGTCAGACCCGAAACCTGAAAGATCTGGAGAAGTTCTATATGGTGGTATGGGCCAAAATTCCTGCTGCAATGTGTGCAAACTGGGACAAGAACTACAGGAAACATCTGACCTCTGAAATTGCAAACAAAGGTTTCTGTACCAAATATTAAGTTTGGTTTTTATAGTGTATCAAACACTTATTTAACTCAATAAAATGCTAATTAATTATGTAAAACTCATAGTATATGATTTTCTTTTTTTAAGATTCTGTCTCTTACAGTTGAACTGTAACTACGATAAAAATTACAGACCTCTCCATTCTTTGTAGGTGAGAAAACTTCGGCAGTGTATAAAACACTTTCCCCACTGTATCTGTATGTCTCTGCCTCTTGGGAAATGTAATCTAGATGCATAGAGGAAGAGCTTGCAGGAAGTTAATGATGTAAACAATAACAAACCACAAAGATGGTTGCAGGGGACTGAAGTGGAATTAAAAATGAAGATTACTTTAACAGGAGGGTTTGGGGGTTCATTGCAGGGGCAACCAGAACATTTTTACTTTTTTTCTTTATTTTTTGTACTAGTAAAAACACTCTGATAAATGTTACATATTTCCAGAGCTAAATTTATTCTTGAGACACTGGCTTTGTCTTCAGCCATGTGGACAGTGGCAGAAATACATTGTGACATAAAAAGTTGTGCTAAAGCTTCGCTAGGCTACATCTGTAAAATAATTGCACATTGTGACTTACCTGTGTGGTAGAACTTTCCAGAAAATCCCAGGTTAAATGTAAAATTAGTTACTTTTGTTCTAAGCAACCTCTGAGTGTCCAGAAGAGCCTGCAAAATAGACAACTTAATTATCAGAAAATCTCAGATTTTGCCTTAAAGAATCATTTCAGTAGGTTTTTTTAAATCACTATCTGTTAGCTATCAGTAATATAAGTACAGTTCATGTATTAAAATACTTATTGGCTGCTGTCTTCTGCATTTCCATTGCTACTCCAGTCTCTCTCCTGCACCATGTGACTGCAACTCTTTCTTGCCAACTTACACAGTGGACAGTTAGTCCCTTTCTTAATGTAAATCTTTGGTGCCTCGTTCTGAGTTTCATAGACTTACAACGAGAAAGTGACTTCTGTTCATGATGAAGGAGAGTGCAGAACTGGGAACAGCAGAAGATGGAGACTGGTACCGTATTTTCTGGCGTATAAG
>VIAB01006467.1:15434-30423 GCA_009801035.1 Oophaga pumilio
ACCGACTTTCATGATGCATACGCTGTTTCACAGGTCAGGAAGGGGTTAAAGAGCTTATTGAAATAAAAAATGCTCACTTCAACCTCCTATCACTTTCCCTACACTCCTTTCACTGCCCCTATGCTGAAACTACACTCTCCCTATGCTGTTTCCAGCTGAAATGTGCGCAAGATGGCGCCGACAGCCTTTAAATAGTCTCTATGATGCTGGAAACCAGCCAAACACAGTAATGTCACACCAAAGATGGTGCCGGCATTACTGTGATTGGCAAGTCAGCCCAGCAAATTCACTGGCTGCAAATAAAGCGCCAGCATGCTGACCTTGTCACTGAAATATACCGAGGCGAATACATATTTATTCGAAGAATACCGTACTGTACTATTCGTGCGCGTAACGAATAGTGCCAAATGTATTCGCACAGCACTAGTAACTATTCCAGTTCTACCTTTCCAAAACTTTCTTCCAAATCTAATCCCTAAGATCATCTGTTTACACACCCTTTATACAATTAATAACACTCTGTATCTGCATTTATTCAGACACTGGCTAGTAACCAGTTCATGCAGCGTTATACCCTATTTATTATATTGATGGCTGCACGATAGAATACAAGCACTTTTTACCTTTCGTGTCTCTCCTACTTCCTCTTAGACTTTAAGCTTGTGAACAGAGCCCTCTCTATCTTTATTCTCATTTGCACAAGTAAAGACTAGAAGCAATGAGATGAAAATGAATGGGAGGAGACGCAGATTAGATATTAGAAAAAACTTTTTGACAGAGTGATCAATGAGTGGAACAGGCTGCCTCGAGAGGTGGTGAGTGCTCCTTCAATGGAAGTCTTCAAACAGAGGCTGGACAGACATCTGTCTGGAATGATTTAGTGAATCCTGCTTTGAGCAGAGGGTTGGACCAGATGACCCAGGAGGTCCCTTCCAACTCTACCATTTCTATGATTCTCTCCTCCTGGTGTCTGAGTTGTATGTTACTCTGTAATGTCTTTTATTTTCTGTATAAATACCTTCTTTAATGTAAAGTGCTCTGGAATTTGTTGGTGCTATAGAAGTACAAAATATTTTTATTATTGGATAGCACACCTAAAGTATATTTTTTTCAGTTTCAGACTTAAGTTCAAGAGAATACCTATAAAATTAAAAACACATTCACATCTTTGAAAATTGAATGGTTAATTTAAAGTTGGAATATAATTTAAACTCCATAGAAACATTTGGTTATGTAAGGAAATGTGAGACTTGCATGCTGCCAATGTATGAATGAGAGAGGCTGCCAATAGGGTTATAAAGACCATATAGCCCAAATAATTTTTATTGATTTTCTCCCCTGAAGTTTGCAAATTTTATGTATTTGCCAGTGAAATGAAGTTTTTTTGCATACTAACTTATTCTGCTATACTGTTATCCATTGCTCCTTTCAAACCACAGTGACACATTAAACTCTTTGTATGCTCGTGCTACTCTGAATTAAACAGATTTACTGAGTTCCTGCTAGTGTCAAAGTTAATACATTACAATCTTTTTTTATCTTTAAATTATCTGGTCCATTAGCTAAGGAATGTCTGGACTATTAGGAAAGCTATCATTGCTATCCTACTGCTTTTTA
Source organism: Oophaga pumilio (assembly GCA_009801035.1). Classification (NCBI taxonomy): domain Eukaryota; kingdom Metazoa; phylum Chordata; class Amphibia; order Anura; family Dendrobatidae; genus Oophaga; species Oophaga pumilio. The sequence goes on from VIAB01006467.1 coordinate 17,052, forward strand.
GAAAATAATTAAAATCACCATCTTAATGTCGGGTTTCATTTCGCAACTTTGGACGTTGCTTCATTATGTCCGTAAATTAAAACTGGTTACATCCTTTTAGAAATATATGGCTGTTAAGTTAAATGGGTAACAAAATAGCTACTGAGATAAAATAATGTAAGCTTAAATGGAATAACAATATATCAACTAAGATAAAATAATGTAAACTTGATTACTAATCTGCAGAGTAATTGTGGGAGTTTAGACCATGGGATGCCTAAGGCTCTGCATAACAGAGTGGCTGTGATGCTACTGAAGTTTTCATTGGTTTTCCACACACAGTAGCTCATCTACTGTATGTACATAGTTGTTTCTGGTACTGCAGCTCATCCCATGGTTTACCTAAGTAATAAAATGAGAGGCTGGTCTCCACTAACGTAAGCCATAACTGATAGAAGACATATCTAAGCAACATTTACTGTAATGTGAATGAATCCACACACGTTTGCCCAAGACAACATTCTAATATGAAATATTCTCTTAGCTAGATTATGTCGCCAAAGAAAATATCTTATCTGTCAGCAATATGCTTTTCCACATTCAGGTAGTTTGGACCTTTTGTTGACAATGTTGCACCTGATGAGAAATGATTTCTTGTGCCACACACTTCAGTGATTTACAGCTAATTTGTTTTCACTTGACAGTTAGTTCTAATGGCTTTAATGCAGAATTAAGGCAAGATAGAAATTTTGACAAATTGGCATTTCGTACCAGTGGCAATATATATTAGTATCATATTGAATGGAACTCAGCTGTTTAGTAGGGATAATTTTACATGTATAATTTAAATTGCAAAGTTATGTGCTTAAATTCAAGCACTTTTTAACAGTAGATCTAGCAGGAAATGACTGGACCACTTATAAAAATGGCTGACCATACTTGGCCATAACGTGTAATCATGTAGGAGTCTAAGTAAGGAAGTTTTTATAGGGTTAACACTCTACCTATTTTGCCTTCTTTCCTCAGGGACCACATTTCAGGCATATAAACAGGTATATTGCTTCCGTAAGTTAAACTAAGGATTAAGTTAGAAATGAATATATATTCACAGCTATAAATGAACGTCACCTATAAACCTTCAAGAAAGGAAAAAAAAACTGAAAAAATAGATGTCTATTTGATTGCTCCAAATGATCTAAAATAGTAATTTATGTAGTTGCTTTTCTGGTATACACAATATACAATAAGTGTAGAAAGAAAGGACACAAAAAATCCAGGACGAATAAGCACACCTACAAACACAAGAGGATATATACGGTAATTAATAAGTTTAATAAGTATAAATATTATTACTTAAAAAAATTGACTCAAGTCTCCAAATGTTAAATGCATTCCTGGAAAAATTGTGCATATTGAAAGAAAATAATGTACCTACAAACAAAGTAAGTATAAAAACATTTAAAACAGCTGCTTATAGGCTATTGAAAAAACAAAAATGATTGTGAAAATATACTTTGCTTATCGTAAATTAGCGGCACATAGAGATTTCCAAATTAGCTGACTTTAGTGTTTGAGCTGCTAATAGCTAAAATAGTCATCAATTATGTAGAATTTTTTTTATCATGCCATGTAGAGCCATACAGAGCAAGTTTTTTTAAACACAAATACTATTTAAGTTTACAGACATGAAAATCTAAATCGCATTTAAATGACCCTGAAGGAAGGAAAGAATGTTTTTGACATTATTAGTATTTACATTTTCAATCAATAAGCATAAGAATAAAGAGAGATAAGAGATTAGATGTCCTCCATGCATTTATTAATTTGAATCTAGCCCACATTATGACAAAAATTGCTGAACTTGAGAAAAGGGTCAATGATTGTGAAACTACCATTACATCTTTGGCTCAGGCATCCACCAATATTGACAAGTTGGAGGACTTATAAAATTGAGAGAGGAAAAATAATTTCGAATTCATAGGTGTCCCTGAAAATATTTGCAGAGATAATCTAACAACCTTTCTCATTACTGGTCTAATTTAAGTTTTGCAACTTCCTATCACTCTAGACTCAGTGATGGTTGAGAGAGCACATAACACAGATCCTCCTAACAAGGAGTAGGTTGTTCATGTCCAGTCATCACTAGATGCCTACTGTTATGCGCTCGTTTGCAACAACTTTAATATATAATGGATTGCAACCGAACACGGGGTCCGCAATGCAGTTTATAGTCACTGCTGCCGAACACCCCTAGAGTATGAGGGTCAAACTGACAACAGAAATCTAACATTAGATCTCGCCTGTGTTGCTTCACACTAGGGGAGATGTAGAATTGGCACTATCTCCGTTAACATCACAGGAGATGTGCTATTGACTGGCATAGATGTTGCCCTGTTAATGGCACAGAAGCCACTTGCCAGATATTAGGTTTGCACGATGTGCTGCAAGCTGGTATACTGCACAGAAGCTACGTGCCAGCCGCCAGGAAGTGCGTGCGACTAACGCTAGGCGTACGTGCTACCAGCCGGCGTGAGACCTGACTGAGCAACTTTCTGTTCAGCTTGGCAGGTGATGCCCAGGTTATGCGCCCGCAGTCTGCTCAGGGTGTATATCTACCTTATATTCGTAGCATGACTGCGCCACGTTAGCTACAGGTTACGCGCCCCGCAGTCTGCTCAGGGTGTATAGCTACCCTCTATTTGTAGCAAGACTGCGCCACATTGGCTACCTGCATAGCATTCATTAACCTGCCTGAAGGACCTGGGCTAATTAGCCGAGCAGACTCTGGCATCGGCAGGTCCCGGAGAGCAAAAGCTAGAGAGCATGTGGAGCTCAGATTCTGGTACGTCACACATGAGCACTACCTATAATATGATCTGACAGCGCCGTGCCGTGGACAGACAAGCTATTTAAGTGCTAAGCTCCGCCCCCAGCCATCTCAACAATCGCATCATCGGTGACGTCATCCGTGACCAATCAGGCGGTGCCAGATCAGAGGATCAGCTGACATTAACCACCAATAATGGCTTGCCATGTCACAGACATACTCAGTGCAGGCATTTCTGGACTTAGGCTTACAACAGCCTCTTCCTGTTCTGTAACCTAGGTTTAAGGCTACTATGAACAAAGACCCAAGTAACTACTGGTGCCTCTCGGTTATTGGCAAGGCGTTGGGAATGACGACGAAGCTGAGCAGCATCTGCCCTGGATGGGAGACCACAGACTCCTCAGATTCAGGTTCGGATCCTGCCGTTGTCCGATGCCTAACATCTAAAACTAGTTAATTAAAGAAAAATCTTGAGAATATACATTGGACAAACTCACTAACAGTTAAAAACAACCGTATCCTCAACTGTTTGGACTATTCTTCTTTGGTCACTTAAAAATGTAAAGGCTTTTCATCCGTTTGTCGATACCCTCATGACAACTCTTTTAGTTTCCAGCTGTTATATACAGCCAAACTAAAAGTCCAAGAGAACAGCCACACCAATATATTTGATGATCCAGTATATGCAAGCCACCATTTCAGGTTTCCAAACTGAAGGATGACCATTATCATTTCAGTGGGAGAGCATAACTAACTTTTCATGACTTTGTCTACACAGTTAAGGACTACATTGCCTGATATAATTAACCATAGTTACTGGTTATTCGTTACGTGTTATGTTTTTCTGTATTAATTTAATTATGCCCATTCTTCTTTTTCTTAAGTTCTCTATTGGTGTGTGGCTCTCCTTCTTTGCAGACTTTAAATAAAGCCCAGATTTTCTTTGCTTGCTGGGATGAAGAATCCCGACCAAGTGTAATACCTTTTGCAGATTAAACCTTTGCAAAAAAAATCAAAGATGGGTATATCAAACCACAGTACAGCACCACATTATACAGCCTCCACTGATCTTTAGTTTAAATCATGGAATACAGCAAGTCTAATTGCCCCTTTTAAATGCAGAAAGGTCCTTAAACATAACCATGTAACATATATGATGCCTAACCTCTAAGCATATGACCCCCTAGCATCATCTATCTACAAGCAACACACTGGGTGAAAGGGAAAATTCCACACTGAAAGCCAATTGGTTTGATGCCCGATACTTGGCAGATTATTCTTCCAATGCTAGTGGGGTTGCTAAAAGAGATGAGCAAATGTGTTTGAAAAACATTCGCCAATCTCATATTTGGCACGAAAGTAGCACATTCGGATTCATGTTCGCTTTTATGAGCATTTTTACTCAAAGTTGGCAAAAGTCGGTCACAGTTTGATAAATCATCACGTTCCCACTAATGCTTTTGTTATTACTTTGGCTACGACAGTGGTGCTGTATGATGAGCGGGAAGGCAGGGGGATGAGTTTGATGAGGGGAGAGGGTGTGTCTAGGTCAGAGGAGCATGTGGAGAGGTTAGAGCAGCAACAAAATCTTTTTTTATTCCCTTAACTTTATGTGTGTTAATTCTGGCAATCAATCAGGACACAGAAACCATCCACAACGTCATGACAAAGGTCTTCTGTGATCGGTTGCCAAAGTCACATGTCCATGGCCATATAAAAAACAGACATCTTGTTTTGCTAGTACCATTTGCTCAGTGTCATAGTGCAGATAGGTCGCTCGTGCGCTGGTGCTTGTGCTGAATGTAAACTTATCCTGTGTAAAATCGATTTTTCAGCACCCAAGCAGATTCTGCAAAAACTGTGTGCCAGTCTACAGAAGCCCCATTAGCTACTCCAAATCTTTTGTGCTAACACTGTGTTTCAGTGAAAAATCAGAAGGCCAGATTTTCACGTAAAAATCATTAGGGCTAATAGAGTGTTACAGCCACGAGGTCCAATTAGCTACTCCAAATTGTTTGTGCTAAAACTGTGTCTCAGTGGCAAATAAGAAGGCCAGATTTCCACCTAAAAATCGTTAGGCCTAATATAGTGGTGCAGACATGAGTCCCAGTTAGCTACTCCAAATCATTTATGCTTAAACTTTGTTTCACTGGCAAATCCGAAGGCCAGATTTCCACTTAAAAATTGTTAGGCCTAATATAGTGGTGCAGCCAGTAGGTGCAATAGGCTACTTCAAATCGTTTGTGCTAAAACTGTGTTTCATTGGAAACCAGAAGGCCAGATTTCCACTTAAAAATTGTTAGGCCTAACATAATGTTGCAACCACAATTCCCAATTAGTCACTTCAAACCGTTTATGCTAAAACTGTGTTTCAGTGGCAAGTCAAAAGGCAAGATTTCCACTTAAAAATTGTTAAGCCTAATATAGTGGTGCAGCCACTAGGCGCAATAAGCTAATAAAAATAGTTTGTGCTAAAACTGTGTTTCAGTGGCAAATCAAAGAGCCATATTTCTATGTAAAAATCAGTAGGCTTACTATAGTGGTGCAGACATGAGACCCAATTATATAATCCAAATCGTTTGTGCTAAAACTGTGTTTCAGTGGTAAATCAGAAGGCCAGATTTCAACTTAAAAATGGTTAGGCCTATTAAAATGTTGCAGCCACGATTCCCAATGAGCTACTCCAAAACATTTTTGCTAAAACTGTGCTTCAGTCAGAAGGCTAAATTTCCACTTAAAAATTGTTAGGCCTAATACATTGGTGCAGCCATTAGGTGCAATAAGCTAATCTAAATCGTTTGTGCTAAAACGGTGTTTCCGTGGAATATCAGCCAGCCAGATTTCCACGCAAAAATCATTAGTCCTACTATAGTGGTGCAGACACGAGGCCCATATTTCCACTTAAAAATCGGCATAACAGTGTTGTTCAGGCACACTATCTAGCAAAATAAATTGTGATTATTCATTTAGTGACAGGTGACTGACTGCTGTGGGCCTAAGGCTTCTTTTACACTTGCTGTGTTTCTGTGGGCCGTATTTGCAGCCCCAGTAGAAATTTTACGAACCGTAAAAATTCGTCGGAGCATCATACGCCGTATGGCCGTGAGGGCTGTATTTACGGCTGTGAAAAAATATCAAGCCTGCTCGATATTTTTCATGGCTTGTGGACACGGTCCCCATTGAAATCAATGGGGCCGCAAAAACAACAGAAGCTTGCCCAGTGTGTTGATTTTGCAGTACACCGTGAAGATCGTATTTGCGGAATGCCGTATTTTTACTAGTACACTCCCATGTACTTCCTTTCAATTTTATTTACAATTTTCTTTTTTTTTCCCTACTTTTCAAAACCTATAACAAACCAGCAAAAAATGGTGATCCGAGATGTATGTGGCCCGTGTTTGCGGCAGACCGTGCAAATTACGGCAATACGGCCCACAAAAAAGGCCCGCAAAAATGGGCCTCAAAAAAACACGGCAAGTGTAAAAGAAGCCTAAGGTTGTGAAACAGCAGGGAACAAGAGGAGAAGGCTACTTACAACATGAGTGGGAAAAAGTGAGGACATGGTGGAAGGGGGAATACGCTTGGTGTTCGACGTGTACTTGGGTTAGGTATTAATGTGAAAGAAAGCTCAACTGAACAAACGCAGTCTTGCCCCATCCAAAGACCACAGACAACATCTGTTATTGGCTGGCCTACTTGATTACCTTTCTTTGGCAGCTGCACAGTGGGGCACCTTGTTGAAGAGGCTCAGAAACAGAATGTGCTCCAGTGGATGGCAAGCGCTGCATCAAATGGCCTCTCCTCCTCTTCCTCCACCTTAACATCACACACAGTACAATCCCCAGAGGTGACACCAAAATCACCCTTGTTTACCTCAGTGTCAAATATTTCCACATGCCAAAATGACTGTGGATGAACCTCAGGCGGGCCATTCTGAAGAGGTGTTCAGTTCACAAATTGTATTCAATGTGCATCAGAGATTTGCTCCAAAGAATCACAGAATCCAGGGAAAGCATCTGCACCAATGCTAAAAATGCTTTTATGCTGGACCCGGGGCCAGACAAAGTAGGGTCTGAGCACAATCCAGACCCTTACCACCAGACACTAGCCACCAAGGATGGAGGTGATCTTGATGAGACTCATATACCAGAGATGCATGCAGACTGTACTTTGGCATCAAGGCTTGAAGAGGAAGAAGGTGACTCTCAGGGTGAAGTGTGACAACAGAGAGGAAGACGATGAGGTTGTAGATCCCAGGTTACGTTGTGGCTTCCCTCACAGGCACAAAGTGACACAACAACGATAAGCACTGCATCCTCATCCCCAACTCTGTCTGTGGTCATCACCAGTCGCAAGGGTTCCCTAGCATGGGCGGTTTTTGAGACCACAAAGAATGAACCAACAGATGTTATCTGTCAAATTTGCCAAACTCAGTAGAAGCAAAAATTGCAATAATTTTACAACTATTTGCATGAACCGACACATGCGAGATCAACATGCCTTTGAGTGGGAATCTCACTGTGCTAAAATGTGGACTAGCGGGCCTTGCCAACCACTGAGCGCCTCATCAAACCCATCTGCTGCTTCTTTCCCCTCAATCACCATTCCACGTGTTAACACACAGGTCTCTGGCTGCAGAAACTACAATTGTTTACCCATCACAGTTAGACATGACTGCTGCTTTTGTGTCGCTTAACACAACACACCTTTCTCAATGCACCAATACATCTCTGCCTGCACCTCACTCACAGTCATACAGTTTTTCCTGTTCTCCGTACTCCACCCTCTCTTAGCATAGCAGACAGCTCTCCGTCCCGCAGTTGTGGTCACGTAAAAGAATGTTTCTTCCTACACATGGCAAAGCTGAAAGCTTGAACTCCATATCCAATCTGTTGGCCATGGAAATGCAGTCTTTCCACCTGGTGGATACAGATAGTTTCCAAAAGTTGATAGCCGTCACAGTCCCCCAGTACCAGCTGCCCAGTCGCCATTACTTTTCAAAGAAATTTAAGCCTGGGATACACCAGCATGTTGCTGACAACATTACCCATTCCATGAAAAAATCTATGTCTGCCAGGGTGCACTTCACCACTGACACCAGGATGATTAAACATGGGCAGGAGTGTTACATCTTGCTGACTGGGCACTGGGTGACTCTGGTAGCTGTGGGGGCATGCAGTCAAGAGGCTGCTCCACAAGTTTTTGAATACCCAAGGCTTGCGGGACAGACCTCTGTAGCTAACAGTTCCTCCACTGCTTCTGCCTCCACCACCTACTCTAGGGCCTCCACCTGTGCCCTCAACCTCTCCCTTAATCAGACACACATTCCAACTACGCAGCCATAGCTTACTGCAATCAGGCAGTGTTTTAAATTAATATGCCTTACAGATCGCAGTCACACAGCTCTAGAGTTGTGGACAGGTATCCAGACCACGTTAGAGCAATGGCTTTATCCACTAAACCTGGAGCAAGGAAAGGATGTTTGTGATAATGATGTGAACATGGTGACAGTTCTATGCCATGGCAACCTCATACATGTGCATTGCAAGGCTATTGTCCTGGTGATACAGCAATTTCTCCACCACTATTCCGGCCTGGAATGTGTCGCTGTAGACAGCATGGTTGCTGTGTGCTCACTTCCGTCGATTGCACCCCGCAGATCATCAACTTGTATCGCTACAGAGGTCTTTTGTCCTACTGGTTAATTGTTTGAATAACAATGTTATGACACAGTGGAATTCCACTCTGCACATTTTGCAGCAGCAACAAGTCTTGGTGCAGTATGTCCTTTTTCATAGCCTGGGCCAACGCAGTCCAGACCTGATGCAAATCACACTTGTGGAATTGGCACAGATGAATGACCTCTGCACCCTTCTGCGCAGTTTTGAAATGGCTACGTAGATTGTTAACGCTGACAATGCCATCATCAGCATCACTATTCCGGTCATCTACATGCTGGAGCACACTTTGAATAGTCTGCGTGAGGTGGTGATGGTCCCACAGGAAGAGTTGGAAGTAAAGGAGGATGCGGAAGCGATAGCAATATCTCAAATTTCTATGCCTGATGAAGAGACCTGAGTAGTCTCCAAAGCTTGTAATTTGTTACCATTTTTCAGTTAGCCATTAAAAGGTATCAACCACTGAGGACTCTCAATTCTAAATGTTTCTATAATTTTACCTCTCTAGAGTAATTTGAGACTTGCTGCATGTTACATCTATATTTACAGATCCGTCTATTGATAAACAGTTCATCTCTCATACAGTGGCATGTAAAGTTTGAGCACCCCTTGTCAAAATTACTGTTATTTTGAACATCTCTAAAAGGCTTAAAGTTATAGATGACACATTTCGTTTGTATTTTATGCAAAAAAATATATTTTTATATATTTTCATCTATTACATAAAAAAAATACAAAAAGGATAATGGACCAATGCAAAAGTCTGGGCACCATGTATGGTTAGTATCTAAAAGCAATCCCTTTAGAAAGTATTACAGCTTGTAATTGCTTTTTGTAGACAGCCAAAAGTCTTTCAGATCTTGTTTTAGGGATTTTCATACATTCTTGCTTGGAAATTTCTTCCAATTTTGTGAGATTCCTGGGTAATCTTGCAAGCACTGTTATTTTGAGGTTTAGCTACAGATTTTCAATGATGTTCAGATCAGAGGACTGTGAGGACCATTGTAAAATCTCTAGCTTGCACCTTTTGCGATAGTCTGTTGTGGATTTTGATGTGTGTTTAGGATTATCCATTTGTAGAAGCCATCCTCTTCAACTTCAGCTTTTTTTACAAATGATGTTATGATTGCATCAACAATTTGTTGAAATTTCATTGATTCCATTCTACCCTCTACCTGTGAAATGTTCCCCGTGCCATTGGCTGTAACACAACCCCAAAGCATGATTTATTTACCCACATGTTTAATGGTTGGTGAGAAGTTTTTTTCCTGAAATTCCATTCATTTTTTCTCCAAACCTAACTTTGATCATTGTAGCCAAAGACTTCTATTTTAACCACATCAGTCCACAGGACTTGTTTTCAAAGTGCATTAAACTTGTTTAGATGATCTTTTGCATACTTCTGACTCTGATTTTTTGGTGAGTGCACAGGAGAGGTCTTCTTTTATGACTCTTTAATGAAGGCAATATTTGTGCAGGTGTCTATGAACAGTAGAACAATGTACCACAACTCCAGAGTGTGCTAAATTTTCAGAAGGTCTTTTGCAGTCAAGCAAGTGCTCTGATTTGCCCCTCTAGCAAACCTACAAATAACTCTCACTGAAATTTGCTTTGTCTTCCAGACCTTATCTTGACTTGCATTGTCCCTGTTACCGGCCATTTCTTAATTTAATTTTGAACTGAGGAAAGCGCAACTTGAAAATGCTTTGCTACCTTATTCGCTTTGTGGGCCTCCACCATTTTCATTTTCAGAGTACTATGAAGCTACTTAGAAGAACCCATGGCTTCTGTTTTTGGCACAAGGTTACAGGGGGTTGGATTTTTAATAATTTGGGAAATTTGTATCACCTGGACTTTCCTAGAGATAATAATGAAAAAGCCATAACTATAACAAGTTAATTAAGGTCTGAATCCTTGGTCAACGTTAACTGAGCACACAAATCTCCAAGGTTGTCCAAACTTTTTTGTAATTTTTAAAATGAAAAAAAATGACCATATATTTATATTGTGTGCCTGAAATACAATTGGCATGCGTCATCTTTAACTATAGGTCTTTCAGAGATCATGTTATCTTGCTTAATTGTTCACAATAATAGTAACTTTGACCCGAGGTACCCAAACTTTTACATGCTATTGTAAATGTCTCATATCAGCACTTCACATGTCATTTTCTCAACTGCCTTATAACCTCTGAAGTAATCCTTTATTAATATCAACATGAAGAGCATGGTAGAAGACCTGGCAATTTTTGTCCTTACACTCTAACTATTCCATCAACCTCCCTCTAATTCAAAACCCTAAGATCCAACATGGACAATCTCATTGTACTTTTTTCCTTTAGTATAAAATGGGACATAGATCTATTGATAATTTACTAGACCATTCACATTTATATTTACATTTTAAGAGCTTAATTCTAAATACCCCAAAATCTCTTTTGAGAACACACAATTAAGGATATTCTTTTCACAATCTCAGCCCTCAAAAAGCCAAATATCAAGGTATTATCAGCTCTTTTACAAACAAATATACCATGTCGCCCAGTCAACATCACTAACCAAATGGTAGGGATATACCAGAACTCACTACACCAACCATAATTACAGCGATTGATTATAGCCATAAGTTTCTTCCTTCAGTGCAATATAAAGAAACACTTCTTAATCTCTGTCATTCCCTATACCAAATTGCTTCAAGTGTAATGCCCCCTCCCCTCTAGGCTGACCTGTACTTAAAAGAAATACAGTCTTTTAGGACAAAGAAAGATCAATGCTTTTGTATCTAATCACCTTGCTCACCTTGCCCCCTTTGGTCCTATATAGGCCATTTTTGGATATCTGGATGTTAAACATATCAATGCAATCTTGAAGGAAACTTTTTAGCAAGAGCAGGATCCAAAAATGTTATACATGGTATAAAATAGGTCTCATATGTGACCCATAGAAGCTGCTATAGAAAATCAACATAAGTGCTAGTGTGTGTACATTTTGTTGTGCTTTACTTATTAAAAATGACGTCTCAATTGCTTTCCATTTATAAAAAGAAGCCTTCTTTCAGATGTTCAAGGAGATACTTTCATATTTTTTAAACTATTTATAAAACTGTTTTTTTTTGTTTTTGCAAAGCTTGAAATGATGACAGTTAAGGGATTGCTACCTTTAATGTGTACTTGGTGTGTTATATTTCATCTGCACATAAGTTTGGCTGTGTATCATTAGTTCCATCTGACAAAAGATATAGAATTCCACTGTTTTGCAGATGCCAGCTTTGGATATCACACGTTGTATCTTGGAAAAATATATATTAAGCAGGCAGAAAGCCAGTTGCTGCCTTACTCATGAAAGATTCCATCGTGTATCTGCCATAGTTAGTCTGACGTTCATAAGCTGCAAGAAACTCGTGTATAATTAATACCTGGATTTGCTTTTGGCCTCTGTGATTCTTAAATGAGCTACTTTTTAATGTTACACATGATTAACTAGGACTACAGAGAATTTACTATGCTGGCACTTCTTGATTTTCATAACTAAACCTTTAAGGATGATGTAATTAGAAAACTTCTAATTAGGCTTATGACTGACATAATTAAAACAAAAAGGCTATGTACCAAAGTTATGTTGAGACTCCTTAAAGTTTGTGTAAAATAATTCTTTGTACACAACATAATCTCTTTTTGCAGATATTTGTTAAATGTCAATTGTTGCTTTCTTTGTCACTGTTTTTTTGTCTCCCTCAGGAGCCACTATCGCAGATTCTTACACATTTAATGGAAAAAATAGTGTTTTTTATGTTAAAATGTAGGCGTCGTAACAGTATCTAAATCCATTAAGTCAATTGGTGCTATTGTAATCTGTCATATGATGGATCCAGTACAGGTATATTTCAGTTTTTTTCAGCTCCAATGACATACAGAATTATTGAAGTTTAGCATGTAGATGTGAACTCAGCCTCGTTTCATAGACTGATCAAATACTGTTGTTTGCATTTCTTTTAAATATTTGTGCACATAAAGAAATCATATATATTGTTTCCCAAATTAAAAGTTAGATTTGCATTTCATTTAAATTTTTTATTTATATTTTTACTGGACAATCCATTTAAAAATGATATAATAAATAGAATTTCTCACCGTGATGTGTGGTGAAGTCACTGAGCTTGAATTGCGGTGACCTCATCACTGACTTTTTCCCATGGTGCTGAGGTCACGGCGGGTTCGACCCTGTCTGGAATGCAGCCTGCGTGACTGGAGGTAACCTCGATGACATCACTGCTTGTCACTGAGGCTGTGCTCGCAGCAGCTCTTTCACCAGTGGTTCTCAGCCTGTACGACCATCCAGGTTGAAAACTATTAAACCCCCAGACATGGATTACGACGTGGACAGAACGACAGACAGATATTGTATATTGTTGTTTTTTTCTTTTTGTTTTATTACAGGAGAAACAGTGCATCGGTGGAATTAGGCCTTAGGTGAGTATAACTGTGCTTGTTATTCTTAAATAAAATGGAAAACTGTGTTTAGTTTTATTTTAATATAGGACTTTATTCTGGCTCTGTCTTTATTTATCATACAATTACAGGATTAGTAATGGAGAGGTGTCTTATAGACACTTCTCCATTACTAATCCATGGGCTTGATGTCACAAGACAATACAAAGGTGACATCAACCCCACAAATATGAACCACACTTGTCACCGCTACAGGGCAAGTGGGAAGAGTCAGGCAAAGCGCCAGAATTGGTGCATCTAATAAATGTGCCTTTTCTGGGTGGCTGCAGGCTGCTATTTTTAGGCGGGGGGGTCAATATTCATGGCCCCTTATCAGCCTGAGAATACCAGCATTGAATGCATAGATATACAGTGCCTACAAGTAGTATTCAACCCCCTGCA
>VIAB01006468.1:50998-64768 GCA_009801035.1 Oophaga pumilio
TGTGACAGCTGTTGTCTCTAGCACAAGCCAATGAGATCGAGCAGAAGAACTGCAGAAACCAATGAGAGGAGGTGGGCGGGAAAAATTACAGCGCTGAGCTCCTCCTCTCATAGCAGTTCCAGCCTCCATCTGCTGTGATGTCACCAGCAATTGGGAGAGAGTGATGGAGGATCAGTGCGTCTGTACTTCCTCTCTACTCCTGAACACAGTCCTCCGTCTCTGATTGATGTGGATGACTAGTCCGGTGTCATCCACATAGCACAACGAAAACATGTGCCTGCGTAACAGCATCGCTGGCCCACGCGCTTTCGCCTGATCTGGAATGATATCTTTTGCCACAAACACAATAATGTGCTGTGCTCTGCATGTAGTAGGACAGAGCAAAGTGTGCAGGCCTGCAATGCTACTACGCAGGTGCAACATTACTTTGCATTGTGTGGATGATGCAGGACGTGTCGTTCACATCAATCAGAGCTGGAGGATGGCGTTTAGAAGCAGAGAGGAGGCACAGAAGCCACAGCAATCAAGTCCATCAGCCTGGACCATCCTCATTTAAATAAACTTTTTTGGGTTTTGTGTGAAATCATGTAAACTTTGCCTTTTTTTCTTCTGTGTTGTTCCAAAACAAACAAAGGAAATAAACATGTGTATAACAAAACGTGCAATTGCAATAATTTTCTGGGAGAAATACTTCATTTTCTGCAAAAATTTCAAGGGTGGCAACTAGTGATGAGCAAACGTGCTCAGATAACATGAGCATGTTAGACAGCCGCAACACATGCGGGGTTTGCCTAACAAACAGGCAATCCCCTTGTATGTGTTGCAGCTGCATTTTATATTTTCCAAAATAACTGCTAAGCAAGATTACGTGTGTCCAACCGAAAAATTAAAGAAACATGAAACGTGCATCTGTTGTTCCCTGGTTACAGCACATCTTACGCTGGGTTCACATTGCGTTGATGCAGTCCGTTAGACAGACTGCGTTACACCGAGATGTAATGCAGTCCGTTAATGCTGCCATTGAACCCCATTGATCGGCGCATCGCGACGCATGCCGTAATGCGTTGAACGGGCTGGTTTAACGCAATGTGAACCTAGACTTAGCAATCATAACAATTCTCCTATTTAAATTATTTTATCCTACAAAAGACATTTAAATGGTTACCCAAAAATTTAATACAATGGCCCTCGTCACATAATTCAAACGACAGCCCGTCCTAGTCACGTGTCAGGAAAGACTAAAGTCTGAAGAAGCACAACTGCAAAGACCTGTGTCTCACCTGTCAGAAGACCAGTATCTTAAGCACATATACAAGAGCTGCCAGAGAAATGTGTGGTGGGAGAAGAAATCTTCTCGGCTGACTGAGCAAGGAGGCCTGAAGCTGGAGGAAAAAATCCTTTATGCTCAGTCAGCAGGGGAGATTAATTTCTTTTCCTATCACACATGTTTCCAACAGCTCCTGTATTTGTGCTTTCGATACTAGTCATCTGTTAGTTGAGACATAGCTCTCAGGAGCAGTGATTCAACAGACTGCAGGCTGTCCTGACATGTGACTAGGACAAGTTGCCATTTGTATTACGCGACATGGGCCATTTTATTAAATTCTTGGGAACAGCTTTAAGAATACAAATTTCAGAGACTACAATTACACATCAGCTTGGTTTTGCTTTTCTTTATTTTTTCTAGTAGACATGGTATAAAAAAGAAAATAAATGGCAGTAACCAAAGTGGTCATTCAACATTTTTTTTTGTCTTTCCCTCCATTTGTAATTTGTATAGTATATCAGGTAAAAGGTGGCACAGGTAATTCTCTCACTGGCCCGTTTTATTGCTAAATTATCCTCTCTGTTGTCATCCATTGCTATATTACCTGACCCACATTCTTTGGAAGTCAGTCTCATTGTACAGGCCTAAGACTCATATCAAGGCTCCCATGCGTAGAAAGACCTACTTCCTTTCCACACAGATTACACTACAGGGTTTGGATAGTTGATGCTTTTGTAAGGGCCCCTTTTCACATTAGATAAAAGTTGGCCGAACCCTGAAAAATTTGGTCACCCATCTAATGTATATAGGGCGTCCCAACTCTCCCTGGGCAGAATATGTCAAGGAAGATAATCAAGTGGATGGACTTCACGCCTAATCCTTTTATTCTTCAGGCACATGAGTCCTCTTCCCACAGAGGACACACAAATGAGAACACTGTTACATTGGGCCAAGTGTTCGTGTGTATAGGGGAGCCATGTAATGTGTATATCCAGCTTAGGTTTACTTTCATTTTTTTTATTATTATCCACATTAGACAGATAGGGTGGTCAAAAAGTGACCGTTTTGTGATTTGAATTACACTCTTCAAGGTATCCATGTCACAATTTTTGCCGTGTTGCCCTCGAATCCTGTTGCAGTTAAATATGTGGACTGTAAACATAAATTATACTTTATAAAATTATACATTTTTTGTTTTATTTTGGAAATGATCTCTGTGGACAGAGATTGTATTAATGCCTAGATACAGAGGCTGGACACCTCCAACATATTTAAATAAATGGAGTTGGTAGAAAACCCGGCAAGTCATAGGTGTAGCATATAATAGACATCTCTGGGGAGTAGTTTCACCGTTCTTCCACACTTGCAGACCCTGGTGTCAGTGATGCATTAATAGAACAGTACAAGTACGGGCCATATATTTAGTCTCAGGGGTTTAGTTCACAGACACCACGGAGGACTAATGTGGCCACTGATGCCTCTTACTTTTGTCCAAGCTGAGACAACTGGAAGGGGAAAAAAGAAAAAAAAATTATTAAACTAATCAAACGTAGCACTGTATGTGGTA
Organism: Oophaga pumilio; assembly: GCA_009801035.1. Classification (NCBI taxonomy): domain Eukaryota; kingdom Metazoa; phylum Chordata; class Amphibia; order Anura; family Dendrobatidae; genus Oophaga; species Oophaga pumilio. The sequence goes on from VIAB01006468.1 coordinate 53,833, forward strand.
AAATGATGAAGACAAGTCATGAAAAAGCAGTACTGAGGGATTAAATATTAACATATGTAAGATGGATGATAGTGCAGAGAACGAGATAAAATAGTCAACTTCAACTTGATGGTCCCGAGATTCCCACTGTTTCAGCCTTTGTTCTTAGAGGCCACATAGCGACGTGTGCGGGTAAGAATATAAAAAAACTTTCTTCACTTATTGAATAGGAATACCGCTCACTTTAATGTACACTATGACTGCATTACAAATTAAAGGTCTGACATATAAGAAAGATGTGCTCACTTGTTCTAAGCCCACCATACATATACCCCATTCTCTATGGGGCGCCTGCATTGTCTACAGCTTTAGGGCCGCTTTGATGTCCGCCATAGAGGGACAACTTCTTTAGCACAATATACTGTGTAAATATACCAGAACTACTAAGGTCCTGTTCCCAACCCGTTTTTCTCTGTCTTGCTAATATACAAACCATGAAAAATGCCAACCTATACATTAACCAGAAGTGGTGATGGATGCCCTACAATGGCAGTCTACATTTACCACATACGTTACAAAAAGTTATTCAAAAGATCATGATTTCTCGGTTTAAAGAATGTCTGTTTTCGGATGCAAACTTATAGACTAATATATATATAAAAAGAAAAAACATAAAAGATATACTTTATTAATAATGAATGTGATATAGATAGAAATAAACAATGCAAAATTCCAGAAAAGGTATAGTACTAATTGGCCAAAGTGGTCACAATATACATCCACCACTACATTAAATCAAGATAACAAGGCAATGTGACAAAGGGACGAGCAGAGGGAAGAGAACCGACATATTATTTACATTAAAAAAGGGGTGTATCCCATGGACCACTACGTGTCCTGTGCAAACTCGGTACAACCCTCCACTCAGTTGTAAAAACTGAACAATTCAAGGTCCCAGGTAGTATCCTTCAAAAAAATTTTTTGGCACCAATGCATACATCAAAAAAATGGACATGCGACCTTTCGGTCACACAGGGCTTTTTTCAAGCGAAAAACCATGTACACCTTGGTTTTTGGCTTGAAAAAGGCCCTGTGTGACTGATAGGTCGCATGTCCGTTTTTTTTTTTTTTTTTAAGTGTACAGTGGTGGCGATAAGACGTTTTTGAAAGATACCATCAGGGACTTTGAATCCTTCAACTTACTATTTACTCTCCCTAAGAGACTGACCCTACAGCTGATACTACCTGGTCGCGGAGGTTGGCACCCTAGATAAGCCCGCAATATAGGTGCCCCGTCAGTATTTCAGTCCTCCAGATTTATTGATTTTTTTGTTAGACTGAATAAAGTTATAGTTTAAGGTATACGTTTTGTAGGACTCCATGGTTGGTACAGCATAGTCTAGTATGCTTTATTTTGAGGTATAATGGCCAAGTTAAGGCCAAAAAGACACTTTTGGACCATGGAGTATGGCGGGAGCTTTAACTGGCTTTAACCACGGCTAGCAAGACACTGTCATCTCTTACTCTCTAACACTCTCACCAAAAGGTGCAGATAATTCTTTATATAAGCCATAATGAGGTTAATCTGCAGGTCACACTTGTGAGGGCTTGAGAATATGTCTCAGGACCGGGGGCACTTGTTAGATTACCTGCTTAACAAACTGTGCAGCGTTGAAGAGCTCGGTGCAGCCATAGAGAATGTGCTTTGCTTGTTTGGTCTGGGAAGAGAACACAGGAAGGAAGAAAGTTTAACACACACATGAAATGCAAAGGCTGAAAAATGAAGATGGAAACAGCAGAGGTCCTACACATCCAAAAGTATGGGGACCCACTAGGCCTCACACTGAATTCAGGTTTCCCATTCAATCCCATGGACACAGATGTATAAATTCCATCCCGTCTCCATGCCGTCTGCCTTTACTAAACTTTGTGAAAGAATGGCTTGTTGTTAAGAGTTCTCGGATGCCAGCGTGGTCCTGTAGTAGGACGCCACAGGTGTAACAAGTCAGTTCATAAATCTCTTCTTTCTTAAATATTCCAAGAACTGTGAGTAATATTATTGAAAAGTGGAATCGTTTAGGAAACCAAAAGCAACTCAGCCCAAAATTGGAGATCCCGTTAAAATTACAGAACATGGTCTATGGACATTGAGGAGCATAGCGGGTAAAAGTCATCAATCCTCTGCTAAATCAATAGCTAGAGGGTCCAAACCACCTCCGGTATTAACATCCACACAAAAACATGGCATAGGCTTCAATAGCCGAGCAGCCTAATGCAAGCCTTACATCACCAAGCACAATGCCTAATATTACAAAGCACAATGCCAAGTGAGTAGTATAAAGTAGCTGCCACTGGACTGTGGAGAAGGGCAAACATGTTCACTGCAGTGATGAATCACACTTTTCTATCTGGTATATGAAAGATGAACCTGAGTTTAGCAAATGCCAGGAAAACATTAATAGTATTGTGAGGAAGGTTAATGTTAATACTATGGGGGTGTTTTTCAACAGTTGCCCTAGGCCTAGAACTAAGAGGTGTATTGTTTCGGTGTCCCAATTTTTGATCCACTCTCAGTCAAAGGGTTAAACGGAAAATGAATATATTAGAATTAGCAAAAGAATGGTCCTGTGAAGTGTTCTGTAGAGCTGACCATGTAAATAAATTGTATGCAGCAGTCAGCAAAGGAAAGACCGACATTAGCAACCGGCAGGAAGATCTAAGAACAAAGCAAAATCAGAGCCAGATGCAGGCCATGAAATATAATTTTATGGGAAAGGGTGTCTGCATGTCAATCAGCCAAAGCATCTGCTTGAGAAGGAGCAGTCCAAGAAAAGGTTACAATGAAGGAAAAAAAAAGAAAGGATAGTGAAAATACAGGAGAAGAGCCAGGGAATGATACAGAGGTACAGAATTCAAACAAGGGATTGTAAATACACAAAATAATATGCAGAAAAGGAGTGAAGAGTATTGTGAAGTAATAAACAGAGTGTGGGAAAACTGAAGAAAAGAAGAAATCCATATCTACAATTAACAGACCAATGACCACAAAGTTAAAGTATTCACAGCGCCAAGACCCTATCCCAATATGTAGTAGATGTAATAATATTAGCATATACCTCCAATTAGAAACATAGTATAGTTCTGATTCGCTATGTTGGTTACTTCATGTGCAGGGCATTGCAGTATCTAGTATCCATAGTTACGACCACTCATAGTGACAGTTAGTTTTTAGCGGTCATAACCATGAATACCTAAGCTACTGCAATGCCTGCAGATGGGATAAATGACAGTGAATTAGAAGAACTATACTACATTTCTAATTGGAGGTATTTGTTAATATTATTAATATTACATATTGGAATAGGATCTTGGAGATGAGAATACCCCTTTAAAAGCAAGATAAAAAAAAAACAAAAACCAGACGATCTCAAGTTACCTTTATGTAGTCCGCTAGGTTCTGATACTCGATGTAGTTCCCTCCTCCTACCACAAACACAATGGCCTGCACAAAACACAATACATTCTTTTACATTATCTTCACCAAATGCTACAACTCTAATGACACTGATGTACCACACCTTAGAATAGACACAGATTTATGACATTGCTGTATGGTAGGAATGAACCAGTAACATAAATGGCTGTCGCATACGAGCCTCTTGAATGCCACGGGGCATGGTGGCATTACTGATGAGTGTGCACTGTACACCAACTGCAATCTAAAAAGCTACGCATGGGCTCAGGTACAGAAAAAGTGTTTTTAAGTCATGACAAGTGACTGCCTAACGCTAGGACCGCAGGGATCTCCACTGATCACAAAAAGCGCCTGTATGGGGAACTGAGGAGCATGAGGAGCAGTGCCAGCAGCTCGCCTCTACGCTTATGGCACTGCCCAGGGTGAAATTCAGAAGGGGACGCTGTGTTCCATAAACACCACTAATAAATCGGAACATAAAAATAATCTCATATTTCATGGGCTGCGAATGTTCTCTAAATATTGGGCGGCTTCTGCTGGTTTTACGGTAGAGGACTAATTCTTATAGCTTCATCCTGGCACACGGCTGAAGAACGCTGAAAGGTTACCAGATACATTTTTATCTCCCTGATATATGAATATACTTATGGGGTGTAAGTATAAGTGCAGCTAGGAAATGTAACAATAAATAGCACTTGCCACCAAACTGAAAAGGTAAAGAAACATCTTATCTACTTTGACTAAATGCAAAGATGCGAAAACATTAAATTATAGAGTGGAGTTTGGTAATAATCTACTTTTTACATTTACATGTGACCCTGATGTCATTATACTTACCTCCTGAAAGGGATTTTTGTTCCTTGGTATAGAACTATTTTAACAGGAAAAAAAAAACATTTTTTGGTCAAGTTAAGGCAATTTTTTTCCTAAGAAAACAAAAATTATATATAAGATTACTTCATTTCAAAATTATTTCATTTTCAAAAGAAAAAAAACAAAAAGGAAAAAACAAAACATCAATAGTTCAGGTTACAAGTGATGATGAGCGAACATGCTCGGTAAAGGTGTTATCTGAGCACGCTCAGGTGCTACCAGAGTGTCATCGGCGTGTTCGAAAAATGTTTGAGTCCCCGCGGCTGTTTGACAGCCACAACACATGCAGGGATCGTCTGTTTTGTTAGGCAATCCCTGCATGTGTTGCGGCTGTCAAACAGCTGCGGGGACTCAAACATAGTATTCGAGCCCGCTGATGACACTCGGTTAGCACCCGAGCATGCTCAGATAACACTTTATCCTAGAACGTTCGCTCATCACTTATTACAAGCAGATGGCAAAAGGTGTGTATATACTTATCACCTGTCATTTCCACGTAGCATCTTGGGGTCAAAGTATCTGTAATCATCAGTTTCCTGCAGGAGGAAATCCCATTATGACAATTTAGTGCAAAAAAAACCCCAAACAAACAAAGAAATAAAACACAACTAAGTATAAAACTGACTGAAATTGTGGAATTATTCATTTTTGTCCTATGAATCACTATTACCTATCAATCTGTATGAGATAGGAAGACTACATAAAAAAGATAATGAATAATAAGGATAATGATGTGCTGGCGAATATGCTGGTATTAATATAAAAAATACAATCTTCATGCAGATGGACATATTAAAAGGGGTTGTCCAATACCTATAATGCTGTTTAGACGCATATATCTTTAAGCTCTAATTACTTTTGCTTCCTTATAAAATTCCCTACTATTTTCCCTATCCTGTAATCCCTATATCGGTTTTGTTACTTTACTTCCTGTGACTTGTGAGTCTCAAATGGGACGTCACAAGAGGATGGCCCCGCAGTCACTTCTTGGCAGCTTCCCCTGAAACAGGACGTCTTTGCTGATGTCATCCCAAAGTAATCGCGGTGATGGAGGCAGAGGGAGTGACCGCAGCTTATTTTACTGCCGTCAGACTTCTGTCAATGCTGCTGAAATGAAACGTCATCAGGTGGCGGGGATAGAAGCAGGGTAAGTGACGGTAGTACCGCTCCCCGATGACGAAGTTTCAGTGAATGAGGTGGCTGTGTCACTAGTATGGCAGTAGGGACTGAAAGTGTGCGGTGGTGGTGAAAAAAGCTGCGGTCACTTCTCCTTGTCTCCGCCACCATGATTGATTTGAGGTGCCATCAGGGGACGGTGTTGACAACAACTGTGGTAAGTGACCGCACTGTGGATCCCTGATGAAGTTCTGTTTTGAGGTTCAAAGGTGGGGGGGGGGGATTATAAAGCCTGTAGGGAAGTGACTGCAGGGCTATCCTCCAGTGACGTCCCCTTTGAGATTCCCCTCAAATGAAAAGTCGCAGGAAGTAAAGTAAAACACAGATACATGGATTAGCTGTATAGGGGGAATGGAAAAGAATTTTAAAATAAAGCAAATTACAAAAGTGGTTAGGGCTTAAAGATAGTTATTTACGGGTATTTTTATGTATCGGACCACCCACAAATAGAGCTGTCACACATATGCCTGATATGGTTAAGATCAATAGATATTTATGGACAACTGACATTCCTTTATTACTGTGCAAGCACCCTGCATAAAAACCAAGACACAACAACAAGGTGTTTGGGAAATTAGACAACCTGTCAGCTTGTAGTATTTTACACCAATGCTCATGTGTAATAAGACTATAATACATTTTACATTCAAGTAAAGTTAAGAAATGCAATTCTTATCCAAAATTAAAAAGGTAAGACTAAGGATTCATTAACATCTTTCACCGTTCTAGAATGCCAAAACACATTTTCCACACATGAAAGACACACAAGGAATGAAATCATCAACTATAAAAGTGTCAAGATAATAAATCAAGAAATTGGAAACTATGTAATGTTATCTCAGGGTTTCGCCTGTAAAATGTCAGCTCAGTTCCGCAACCAAAACTCTTCATTTTTTGGGTTTAACAGTTAGTGGAGGGATCTGGAGCATAATGATCTAGAGCACCATGAGCTCTGCACAGAAAACCGCCAAAACTGTGACTGGAAATGGGCCGGGCATTTACATGGAGATGAAACTTTGTATACAAACACATGGCCTCCAGAGCAATCAGTTTATGAGTGCTGGCAAGTCAATTGACTTTAAGGAGGGCGTCCGGCTGGGACCATCGTTCTTTCCACAACACATGAACCGTTTTGGTTTTTTTTTCTCTTTTTCCCCTCTCTATTTTTACTTGCGCTAAGGGAAAATAAAATAAAACTGCCAATAACAAAAAAATAACAAACATATAAGGAGGAAAATAAAAACAACGGGTAGGAACAGAGTGATCCTGGATAAAATATATTTATTATGGTACTTTACAGAAGGAAAATCTGCAACTTATAATCCAAGAGGTCAATTATTACATGAAAAACAACTCCTGACATGAAAGAAATAACCTGCAGAGCAGCACAAAAGGTGACCGCCGCGGTGTGGCCTACAGGAGTGTGTACCCCCGCAGGAAAATAACTCTTTCTTACCGGATTGGACTTCATTTCCATTAGACTATCAAGGACTCGAGTGACTGGCAAGTTCTATAAAGAGAAGAGTAGACAAGACGTACTTCTTAATGTGCAGAATAAGGGGACATACCACTGGTTTATGATGTTTGAGCTGTATGATAATTAGGCAGAAAAAGCACAATGGACTAACAACTACAAACTGGACATTCCTGGTCACAGAGACCTCTGGCTACAACTCCTGACATCTTCCAGCTGCCATTCTAAGAGTAGACACATTTACTATGGGCTCAGTGGGAGATGTGACAGAAAGTCCTGTGCCCAGTGTTTGTATCAAATGTCTAAACACATTCACAAAGCTTCTTGTTTTGAGCAGCCAAAGCAAACAGGATGGGGGAACTGGGCAGGATGGGAATGTAGCGTGATTAATCCATGACGGGAACATGGAAATGTTCAGCCCTACAGCACAGAAGCGTGCACCGATCCCTCTCCTTCCAACTGATTAGCATTGACCTACATGAAGACTTCTTCAAGACTGGAGCGCTGTGTGGTTTGGGTCCTCACAGTATAATGACTCCTGGGCTGACCTTCTGCACTCACTCATCATACTTCTCTTTTTATAGGCAGCTCAATTACACTCACATCAGCTATCACTAGCAGGTGGGATGTCAGCCAGCTAATTTTACACTTGTCAAAATAAATCTGGTTCTTTAGGCTGTTTACCTGCTGCTTTAGAACCAAGTTTTTCACCCCCTCCATGACAAACTGTGACCCCGTATTCATGACTCTGGAGAGCAGCCTGGAAGCAGAAAAAGGAAGAAGGGTACAAGATGGTGCCAGCTACTACTCACTGATCCGACTGCGAAGAAGGGGGTCATTGTACCTAAACAAACAGCGTGTAGCTTCCAGCGCTTCAGTGGTCTATGTGGTGTCTTACACTATTATGTGGAGGGCAAGTTGGAGAACAAAAGACTCTCTGTGGCTGAAGAGACTCTCTGTGCACTACATGTAAAATCCAGCCCAGTCGGAGAAAGTTCTCCCATCAATAAAAATTGTTCAAAATACATTGGATTTTTTATTGACTATATGTACAATATTATTACATGATGAAGTTAGGAGAGCTGTGATTGATCATCTCGACTGTGCGCTGGACTGGACTTTACAACTACTGGATTTCTTGGTGTGCTCGTTTGGCGGAGACCATGTCTTAGAATTGGGTAGAACTTGGCTTGTGAGAGTTATTATGTAAATGTGCAATGGTACAAGACCATTAGGAGGTCAAGGGTCTAATGTCAAACAGGTCAAGGGTGAAACATTACAATTAAAGATGAGCGAACATGCTAGGATAAGGAGTTATCCGATCATGCTCGGGTGCTAATAGAGTGACTTAGGCATGCTCGAATAATAGGTTCGACTGCAACACATGCATGGATTGCCTGTTTGTTAGGCAATCCTTGCATGTGTTGGGGCTGTTGAACAGCCGCGGAGACTAAAAACATATTATTTGCGCATGCTGAAGATATTCGGTTAACACCCGAGCGTGCTCGGATAACAACTTATCCCAGCACGTTCGCTCATCATTAAATACACTATAAATTGCTCCAAGAACACTGTAAATCTCAGTCTACTCTACACGCCACTGATAAAGCAACAATTTCTTAAGTATTGAGCAAGGGGTTTAATTTTGCTAAAAAATAACTAAAAAATACCTTTTAATGAGTAGAAACTTTACTCTAATCCTTACCCTTTGGATTTAGTAGCACCAATCCCATAGTTTGCTGGTGCTGCAGCCATCTTGGCAAAAGCCCTAGATAAATAAATGCAGACATAATCAAATAAAAGAGGGGTCTTTGCCAACATCTGTTAGATGAGGAATAGACGATAAAATGAACAAATGTCCTTACTTCCATTGTTTGATGTAGTTTAGTGGAGCCAAGCTGCAACCAGCATCCTCTAAGGCTTTCTTATACTGATCGAGATCAATCTGCGAGAGGGAAAAACATTAATTATATACATTATTATAAAAATTAACCTATTTACCTGCTATTGTCAGAAGGTAAGAAGAGTACAGTGAATGCAGAAGTGATATGGAGGGAGGAGAGGGCTTATAAGGCACACTTTGTTGCACTCAGTCCTACAATGGCAATAATCTGTAGCATGGGGAAATAAATTGAGGATTTGTATTTTAACAGGCAGCATAGAACAGATTTCTGCTTCCCTTGATCCAATAAGTCTAAATTGAGTACTGAAATTCCACAACCAGCAGATTCAATGCACACTTTTATTTACCAAAGTCTTTGGACGCCTACACATTAGACCAAAGGCATAAATCTGCAGTTGATTCCCCGTTTGCAGCAATTACAGACTCTACTTTTCTGGGAATCCTTTCTAAAAGGTTTTGGAGGTGTTTCACTCCTCTGCTTTGGAAACATCAAACATCCAGAGGAAGTGAGAGCGCTCCAACTCTCCTCCAGATGTCAGTTATGTCTGGAGGAGGGGACAGTGACATTGCCGCAAGGATTGCATGACTTAATGTCATGTGAGCCCTGGGAGTGCAAGTGCTGATACCGGAAGTGTGTGTTATTATTTTACTTGAGGGAAACATTGCAATTTGAGAGGGGGTTATCCGAGTAGTGGACAACCCCTCACAGAATTATTTTCAGTGTAAAAATAAAAAAGAACAAGGAGTTCTGGAAATGAAGATATGCCCTCCACAGAGATCTAATCTCAGCATCATCCAGTCTGTGTGGGATTATATGAAGAGAGAGAGAAGGTTTTGCACAAGCGATATCTACAGAAGATCTGTGGTTAGTTCTCCAAGATGTTTGGAATTTGAACAACCTCTCTGTCAAGTTCCTTCAAAAACTGCATGAAAGTACAAGTGTACCTATAAGAAGTGATGCTGTTTTGAAGACTAAGGGCGGTCACACAAAATATTGATTTGACTTCAATTTCTCTTTTGTTGATTCACTTTGCATTTAGTTAATTGTTAAAAATAAAACCAGTTGGCACTTCTCCTATTTTTGAAAACATTCTTAATTTGCAGCATTTTTTCCACACCTGCCTAAAACTTTTGCACACTACTGTGTATCAATTTAGTCCACCAAAGTCCTCATTCAGTACCAAAAAAAGCCTTTCATTTATGTTTTTTTTCTCCAAACAAAACAGAATCCATGTGTGAGAGACAGAAAGGCTTTCTTTTCATAGAATAGGCCAAAATGATTTCCTTTAAAGTATGACTAACAAATAAAAAATAGCCATTCCTATTGCACAAAGGAGGCTTGTTAGGCGAAAACAGAAGAATGCACCAAGCTTATTAAAATACATCACTCAGACATTCCACTTAGATACAGGATATGCTGGATGCAAACAACGGGGCCGTTCCATCCTTCAGTTGACTGCAATCTGATGTTTGGTTCGGCTTCTCTTATATAGTGTTGGATTACATTTTAACTCTTGAACCTTTTCATTATTTCTGTTTAGCTACTCCATTAGGCTTTTAGGGTCTGGTCTTTTTATGTTGGATCCATTACAGATATGACAGGTTCAACTTGTACTGGATCTCAATAACTTATAATGAATCTGACATTTCTGAGCCCAACAACGATAACCTGAGGGAACAGAACCTTGATGAAAATGCTAAGAGACCCGGTACGCCTTTCCATTCAACCATTGATTGTCCAGTCATAAAACATAAGAAACAACAGGTACAATATAAACACTAAGATAAAAAGAAATAATCTAAAACTGGAAAACTAAGATTTATAGATGTGAACAAATTATCTCTGGAGATGTACAGTTAATGACATGTAAATTCTAATATTAATAACTGGTAAGAAAAATATAAGGATACCAGAGCTTAACCCCTTCACAACATCCACTGTACATGTATGGCGCAAGTCGGAAGCGGGTGTATGAAGCGGGTTCACGTAGCGAGCCAGCCTTATACCCTGCAGGTGATGGCTGGGTATTACAGCCAGGACCTGCCGCTAACAATT
>VIAB01006470.1:82673-92928 GCA_009801035.1 Oophaga pumilio
ATAAGCCCCTGATGGCTGTGGCTGCAGCTTATATACGAAAAATGAGGTGAGATTCCCTTTACATTAAAACTGTTACCGTTATTCTAAGAGAAAATGCAAAAATATTCTCATTTGTTAACTAACAATAGAAAAAGTCACATTATTGTAGCCAATGAATCCTGTACGGTTTTTCCCCATATTCCATTCTGTTTTCTTGAAAAGTAGTTTTTTTATTTTGTTTCTCAGTGGAAGTTTGGTCATTGCTGTAATTTGCCATATCTTACTGAAAAGGCAATAAGTCGTTTGTAAACTGCAACCAGATGTAAGAGAGAACTTGCGACAATGCCACAGATCAATCCAAAGGTCCATCGTGGTCCCAGATGGGTATAGATTTCACTGACAAACACAGGTCCCAGGGTCCGGGCTGCACTACCGGCAGCAGTTAGCCATCCCATATAGACGCCCTAAAATAGAACAAGTTAGACAAGAATAACTATGGGAATTCATGGGATTTTAACATTTTCAATAAAGAAGAACTCCCACTAACTTTACGTAGTAAATGTGTGTCTATATGCATATTGCGTTTTATACGCACCTACCGCCGCTCTCCCAGATGTCCAGCGCTGTTCTTTGTGATGTCACTGCAATTCTGACTATCCGGCTCTTTGTATGCGCTATGCATAAGCCAGAAGCCCATTTTTACAACGCAAGCCTATGGAGTCTTTTTCGGACGCTCCACGCTTTCATTGTAAAAGTGGTGACGTCACCGAGAAGCCGAGCAGAACAGCGCTGGACACTGGAGAAAGCAGCGGTGGGCGAGTATATTATTACACTCACAATACATGCATGGATACACATTTCATGCGTAACACAAGTTAGTGGGAGGGATTCTTTACACAGTTCATGACTGCAACTAAAATATTTCATGGCACCCAGGATGTCTTGCTAACAATAACTGCTACCAGAGGATCTCATTGCAGGTGTCATTTTTACAGCTCCTTTTGACATCAATGGAAACAATAATAATTACATGTGCAGCAAAGCTTTTCTCTAGTGGAGGCAGCAATCACCAGATTATCAGTTAACGCAGAACTGTCTGAATACTCAGGGGAGCAGCAGAAATAAAATAAGAGCAGAACCTATACTCTGATCTGGTGACAGGTCTTCTTTAAAGGGAAGCTGATCTTTACTAAAATATGTAATTTTTTTGTAGAAATCTTACGTTGATATTGGCCACTTGGGCTTTTTTTTTTACATACATTTAACACTTCTATAACAATACAATATCCAAAAATCTGAACAGGTGATTTCACAATGACCTTTGCACACAGTCATTAGACACATCAATAGAAATGATAGGGTCGAAATCTGACTATTGTGGCTATGCACATGTTTCCTTGAACAAAACAAAGGTAAAAGCCGCAACGGACAGCGTGAAAGTTGCGAGATTTCTATTTTTATACAGAATGCAAAGTGTAACAAAAAAATAGCAAAAAAAAACATTTAAAACAAAAATCTGATTAAATCAGTAAGTAATTTTCTGATAACAGCTTCCCTTTAACTTTTACAACATATAACGTATTGGTGTGTCATATGCCGACTCCCTGATTTTGATAAAGGTTCAGTTCTGACATGGAAAAACATTTTTTCTATTCATTTTTACCATATAATTAACAGTGTAAATAAAAATCCTAAAAGACAATTTTGGAATTGTGCTTTTTACGCACATGTAAAAGTACTTGAGAGCGGAAAAAATAAATTACTTGAATAAATGGATGTGTCATTCAACAGTACAAGTCGTTCTGCAAAAAGACAAGACCCTACGCTTCTATGTCGACAGCAGAATAAAATAAAAATACAAAAGAATAATCACCATATCGGTAAGTGAGTACAAATTCCAGACTCCAAATCTGCTGCAACATATTGTAAGTGTTCTGATCCACATTTATACATAATGAACACGCTCATTTTTCTGTGATCTTGGGGGTCACCTTTTGCAATGCTTGTGACAACAATTTTCTGATGCTTCTGAGCCCAGCCTAAGCCTTGCTAACATAACATTTTGCACTTTTCATTCTTGACCACAAAATAATAGCAGAACAAAGCGCCTGATTCAAAGCTTTACGCCAGGATTCTTTCATAAAAAGCTTTAAAAAGTAGTAAACTTTTGGCACGATTCGAGGCTGTGCTAAAATTTTATGACTTACCGCGTTCTCCTACCATTATTCAGCCAGCGCCGAGAAACTGGGCAGAGCAGGGGTGTGACAAGTCGTACTTGTCAAATTCAAAGTTCCTTATGCAAATCTTACTCCTGTCGTTGACTGATGTAAGATTTGTGGCAAGGCATACACCACTTTTCAGGGTGCCTTTTAATGAATCCAGAGCATCTGACTCCAGCACGCTCTCATCAGAAACCCAGCGGTATTGATGAATTGGGGCTAAAGTGTTGAATCAGAATAGGACGTCTTTTCTCAAAGTTAACTGTAGTCCTAGGCAGTGATCAGCATGCTAACTACTGTGAAATTACAACTCCCAACATAACCTACTGAGTTATATCTTCATTTATAGAGTACTATTTAGTGAACATTTCTGATTTTAACAACAAATTTCAAAGTTTTTGAATCTTACCTGTGGTTTCGGACCTATAACTTTAGAGTACAATGTATAACACATGACATTACAGACTGGGTAACCCATACCGATCAAAATGTCCGACGTGATATACTGGGCTAGGTGGATAATGGGTGTATAGAAACACCAGGACTGAGTAGCTGGACACCCCGTTGGTTCTACAGTGTGATTGCCAGAAGCTGAAGGACTTGAAACCAACAAAGTCGAGTTATGTTTGGTTGTATTCTGGATTTCTGCACATAAACACATCAGGTAACAAAATAAGGATGGGATAGATTTTTCTATTTTGATAGGTTTTTTTTTTTATATATATACACTCCTCAAAATTAAAATTGAAAGGAAATGTCATGGAATTATGGAAATCACTGGAACCATAGATATGTTACTGATATTCAAATGACAAAAAAGTAACATTTTCAAGTCATCTCAACTTTAGTATTAACTATGAACACCACACGCAGAAATACAGTTGATATTCCATCAATGAGGCTATTAATGGTTGTCTGAGGAATGATCTACGATACTGAATGCACTTGGGCAGCAAATCATCAAGATCTGCTGCTGGCAGCTGTCTTTGCAATTGCCGACCTATAAAATCCCAGATGTGCTTGGTGGGAGGCAAATCCGGAGAATCTGTAGGCCATGGTGGCACCTTTAGACCACACAAGCCAAAGTGTTTAAAAGCTTGCATTTCTGCATATAGCGCTCATACTAGATACTTAATAAATTGAGATGTTTTCTAAATGTCGTTCTATTTTATTTATCATGTGCATATCACTTACATGTCTATCGATCCTTTGATTTCCTTAATTCCATGACTTTTCCTTCTAGGTTTTGCAATTTCAATGTTGAGGAAGGTATATTAACTTACCAGCCCACTGTATGCTGGGATACTGATCTCCCCAAGGCAACATGATAAAGAATCCAACCCAAATAGTAGCCAATCCCCCAACAAGCAGTATTCGTTCTCCACTCCTGCAATATAAAGTGCAATTTGTAACACCATTCTAATTAAAGGGAATCTGTCAGCAGGTTTTCTATGTAATCTGAGGTTGAAGTTAAAACACTAAATTTAAAGACGTGCCACATGTCCGGCTTGTGTGCGGTTTACTTCTTCTGAACGTTTTACCACCTAGTGATTATCATTGCGTTGACTAGCTGGAACAAGGGCTCTAGTCCGACTCTGCTCGTCTGTGATAAGCAGCTCACTGTCTATAGACACAGAGAGCCTGGTGGGGGTGGGATTAGCTTTCCCAGCTTTTCTGCATTGCTAAATCTAAGAACTCTGTTAGAACCGCTGAACCCAGTAAACTAAGTGATACACCGTTGGATTCAGGGTCTCTCGCTCTACACCAGGCTGCTCTCAGATGAGGTAGCAAAAACCTGCTGACAGGTTTCCTTTAACAAAAGAATCAGGGATAGTTATTGTATGCAGGCAAAATCTGCAAGATATCCAATTGTAATTAAAAAAAAAAAAAAAAATTAAAAATAAATTCACTATTTACACTTGAGAAAAAGTGAACAATCTTAAACCTCATAGGTGCAGATTAGTGACAGCATCATTTTAACTTACTTTTTAGAAATAATTTTCACAGCAATGAACACTATAACTGACTCGACGCCAATGGCGGCCAAAATAATTCCATTGTAGAACACCGCTTGTGTCCTGGTCCATGCATACATATCCATTGTCAGTGGGGTGGAGATCCTGGAGAGACACACAGGTGTTACCTAGGAGACGTTAGCATTTACATATCTCCGACATACACTTGAAAGGGATGACTAATTATATATGACTTAATTGAGGGGAGTTTCACCACTGCAGCAAGGACGCTATCAGGTTAGGTTATGCCATGAGACTCTTTGGTGGAAAACATAATTCTGATAACTATATAAAGAGGATGGCCTGCATTAAAACACTCATTTACCTGCTGGATCACAAAGAAAAGAATTAAATAATAGTTGAATTAGGACCATTAAAGTGTGTGTGTGTGTGTGTGTGTGTGTGTGTGTGTGTGTGTGTGTGTGTGTGTGTGTGTATTTAGAATGTTTATTTAGAATAATGTAACAATTTTTAAAAATGAGCTCTAGCATAAAATAGCTTAGAGGTTACGTTCCCACCATGAGTTTGACACTTGCAGGTTTTTTTTTTTCTTCACAGATCTCATGCCCACTGTGCTTTACTTTTTACGCTGCGGTGCATGTTTGAAATCAGCAACATGTTAAAATTTATCTTGCGAGTACACTGAGTTACATGCAGATTTTCCCCATAGAATTGCATTAAATGCAGAGAATGCACTAAAAATACATGTAATCCATGCATGACTGTATCAAAGGTTTTGTCAAAGCCAAATACCAGGACATATCAAAAACAAATCAGCTTTTTAAATAACATGACATATCAGAAATGCAGTAAAAAATGTGCAATATTAAAAACTCCACAAATACTTGACAGAGCCTCAGCAGCTTGTGATCAGTGTACTGACAGTTTCTTCACTTTTCATGTAGATACCGTATGCTCTATGTACAGTTTAAAGCGTATAAAAAGTATATAGTTACATGCAAATGACAATTTGTGAATACGTACGTCTCAAAAATGGCAAATATGAATAATATGATGAAGAATAGAATATTTGATGAGACAACGGCAATTTGATCAACTGGCTCTTCACTCTCATTTACGGTCTCTGTACCTACAAGAAATTCAGTGAAAGATCCGTTCAGATTAAAGTAAGGCTGCATTTACACTGGACGATTGTTGGGAGTGAGCGTTCCTAGAAACAATCATTACTGAAAGTCAGCTTGTTTGATCAGGCTGCCAATCAAGTGAGCAAAAAGTGAAATGGTTTTTAACTTTCTCGGACTTGGCAGCATATGACCCTGCATAAATGCCAAGTGTAAACCCCCCCAAAAGAGGAAGGAATTAAACACATTATAAAGCCTCATCTGACCAACTTCCTTTGTGAACGTCCAGACACTACTAGGCCTACACATGGAGATTAAAAACACCTTTCTTGTTTCATGGGTGGATATCAAGGTTTGCTTTTTTGGGACAAGTACAGGGATTTTTGTGTACTCACCGTAAAATCCTTTTCCCCGAGACACTCATTGGGGAATACAGGACCATGGGTGTATGCTGCTGACACTAAGTGAATATAAAAAAAAAGTTTCTAACCATTCGCAAGTTTCTCGTATCTCAGGCAACGGAGATCCATCCTGCAACTCCGTCTTCAAACGTGCCAACCAGCCTAGAGAAGCTCTAGCAGCACACATGGATCCTAGCACCGCTCGGAAACCATGACCCGCGGCCTCATAGCTTGCTTTTGCCGCCAATTCCGTTTTTCTGTCCAACGGCTCCTGCAAACTTGCTTTCCCTTTAACAGGGAGTAGTGAGGATTTGCTAAGCTGGGATAAAGGGACATCCACTTCTGAGGGAGCTGCATTAGCAGCAGCCATCCTCTGGACCTCAAATCTTAGACTGAAGGAGCTGAGTAGGAGGAGCCCGAGCTGGAGGGGCCAGCCAGTCAACACGCTTTTGATCTGAGGTGTCATCCTGGTCTGGGCTCCGCCTACCCATCAGTAATGAATTCCTGTGTCTCCCTCCCTTCCATCTGCAGCTGAAAAGTTAGCGCCTCCTCCTCCGCAGTATACACCTACCACTGGCTCCAGTCGAACCAGTTCAGTGACAAAGCAGTAGGTGATCATAAACATCAAATACAGGTACAACACATCAAATCAAGAACCATCCTAGCCAACAGGGTGGGTGCTGTGTCCCCCAATGAGTGACACGGAGAAAAGGATTTTACGCGGAGTAAACAAAAATCCCTGCTTCTCCTTCGCCTCATTGGGCGACACAGGATTATGGGTCATCCTAAAGCAGTCCCTGGGTGGGGAAATGACCTAACAGATCAAACCTCATGTACCAACTGTCTAGAGATGCGCTATCACCGCCTGCAAGATCCGTCTACCTTGACACGCATCCGCAGAAGCCCCATTGTGAACGTAGTAGTGCTTCGAAAGTATATGCAGACTGGACCAGATCACAGCCTTGCAAACCTGTTCTTTTGATGCCTGCAGCCTAATGGCCCCTGAGGTGGTAGGACTCTGGAATAGCTTAGCATATCCACCTGGCTATTGTGGACTTTCAAGCGGCAAATCACGTCCTGTGACCTTCAGGAAGAACGAACAAAGTGTCCGTCTTATTGAAGGACGCTGTCCGTGAGACGTAGTCTGAGAGCTCTCACCAGATCCAGAGTGTGGAGAGTCCGTTCAACACTGTGTACTGTTGCCGGGCAAAACAAGGCCAGGTCAATGTTGTCATTAAGGAAAAAAGGACGGGGACGTCCTGAAAATCACCTTGTCCTGGTAGGAAACCAGGAAAGGAGCTCAACAGGACAGTGCGGCTAGCTCCGAAACCGGCCTGATTGACGTCAATTAAGGACCAAGAACACCGAGGACCAAGATAAGGTTCCAGGCGTCCAACAGCATTCTAGAAGGATACTACATGGGAGACCCCTTGAATAAACATGCTCACCTGCAGCTTGGAAGAGATCCTGCAGTGGAACAAAACAGACAAAGATTTGGCCTTTGAAAGAACTAAGCTCCAGGCCTGATTCCAAACCAGTCTGAAGGAGCTCTAAGATGGTGGAAATAGGGAAAACGGATGCGGTCCCTGCACCGTGTGAAGAAGGTTTTCCAGGTTGCGGTGATGGATGAGCACCGATACAGGCTTCCGAGCGTTAATCATGGTGGAAACCACCACCTGGGAGAAACACAGATTGGATTAATATCCAGGATTCAACGGCCAGGCAATTAAACACAGCACCCCGAGTTCTGGTGGCAAATCTGGTCGATCCGGTAGTCGCCAAGGAACGTCGACGACGAGCTGCACCAGCTCCATGTACGATGCCCAGCTGGTGCAGCCCGGCGAGTAGGACCCCTGGAACTCCTTCCGCCTTGATCTTCCGGATGACCCTTAGGAGTAACGGAGTGGGGGAAACATGAAAGCCGAACCCGATGCCACGGAAGAGCCTGTGCATCTGCCCCAATGGCTTCTGGATCCCAGGACCGGGCTGTAAACCCGGGCACCCTGGTGTTTAGTCTTGATGCCATCAGATCCACATCCAGATTCCCCAAGCGGTAACAGATACGTTGAAAGACCTCTGGATGGAGTGAACACTCTCCTGAGGCGAGTCCCTGACTGCTAAGGAAGTCTGCCGCCCAGTTTTCCACGCTCGGAATGTGCACTGTTGAGGTGACCGAGTGGTTCCTTTCGGCCCAGCGGGTGCTCCCTTGATGGATGATATATGCCACAGCCGTGGCGTTGTCTGATTGTATTCAAATGGGGCAACCCGCCAGGAGGTGATGGAACCGCCGCAGGGACAAACGAATCGCCCAAATCTCCAGGACGTTGATCGACAGGTGCAACACACGAGGTGACCAGCGCCCCTGGGTAGTGGGATGACAAAAGACAGCTCCCCAGCGGAGATGATTAGCGTCGGTGTAGACCACCAGCCATTGAACCAGGAGAAAAGGATTTCCCTTGGGTGAGGAAAGACCGAAACATCCACCACCTGAGCGCCTGCTTGACCCGCGAAGGCAAGCGGCACAGCCGGTCGAGGGAGACCGATTCCTGTCCCAGGCTGCAGAAGCGCAAGCTGTAGGGAACGGAGGCATAGCTGGACGAAGGAAACAGCTTCCATCACTGCCACCATCTTGTCCAGGACTCCTAAGAATCGGATGGAAAGAGGATATGGGCAACAATGTGCCCAGGCTCCCTGCTGCAGGGTTAAAACCTTGTCTTGTCTCGAGGGAAAATCACCAACCCTCGGGAGGAGTCCAGGGTCATTCCTAAAAAGGAAATCTGCTGAGCCAGAACAGAGGAAGACTTGGTAAAATATATCAGCCAGCCCAGGCGAGAAAGTGTATCCAAAGCAATATGGACGCAGTGTGTGCGCAGGCGTGGAAAGACGGACCCTTAATTAGATGGTCGTCTAAGTATGACAAAACGACCATGCCCAGAGAGTGCAGAATGGACATGAAGGCCGCAATAAGCTTTGTGAACACTCTGGGGGCAGTGGCAAGTGCGAAGGGCAAGGCTGTGAACTGGAAATGTTCCTCGTGGACAGTGAAGCGCAGGAACTTCTAGTGAGGGGGAAAGATCGGAGGGTGGGATGAAAACCCTATTTTGTATCCGGAGGACACCATGTCCCTGACCAATTCAGCATGAACGACAGAGAGCCAGGCATGACGCAACCGGAATAGGCGGCCGCCTAATCTGCTGGTGTCGACCGGGTAATGCCACGCCTGGGGGCTCCTGTGTCTACGTGGAGAGCGCCCTGATCCGGACGAGGCGGTCGTAGTGGACCAATCGGGATTGCTGCGAAAGGACCGAAAAACGAGAGACTGTTGCCGATGACGAAAAGGTAGCCTTGCTGGGGAAGGAACTTACTACCCCCTCCTGTGGTGTCGGAAATAAGCCGATCCAGCTTTCCCCCGAATAAACGACCACTCTGGTAAGGCAGAGAGGTTAGGGACTTTTGGACGCAGAGTCTGCCGCCATTCCCTGAGCCACAGTGCCCTTGTGACGGTGAAGGCGTTGGAGGCTGCAAGTGCGCCGCAGTTAGCCGCATCCAGGAAGGCGAGCACCAAATAGTCTCCCGCTAGGGAATCTGATTGGCCAGATCCGCTGCCTCCAGGGAAGATTACAACCCTGAATTGTTTTGGTCAGGGTATCCGCCCAGGAAACCATAGCTTCAAAAACCCATGCCGTGGCAAAAGAGGGCGATGCTCGATCTGACAATCGGTGGATTTAATAAAGGATCTATCCGGTAAGGATAGAAGGGTTTTGGAGGCCAGGGGAGATACATGCGGATTGACTGGCGGGGATTCAGCCCATTCCTTCTGCAGATCCGATGAAAAAGGTGTATCCCGCCTCAAGATGCTTCTGTGAGCCGTTTATCTGGCCGCTCCCTATGCCGTAGAAGTATGTCCTGAAACTTGAGGTGGATGGAACACCCTATGAGGACGTTTGGTCCTGTTGAAGGACACAGTTTGATCCGGGGTAGGGATAGAGTGCTAGTCAACCTTCACAGTCTCGTTGACGGCCTCAATGAGCGTATCCACCGGGAACTCACAGATCCCGAAGCGCGAGAGGGCCCGGGAGACATGCTGTGGGTCCGTTTCCTAGAAGCCTGTGAAGATTTTGACTGAGGGCGGCTCCTGCTGGTCGACGGTTCCCGTGAGGTAGAGGAACCCTCTAATACAGGCAGCTGAATGCCCCGACCCGTAGAGGGATCTTGTAGGGACTCAATCACTTTAGCTAGTGAAGCCATGGACTGTGACAGTGACGAAGCCCACTCAGGGGGCTAGGTACACTGGCTTCGGTAGCGGCAGAGGGCTCCTGAGCGCATTCAGGAACACTGGCGTTGCAGAATGGCGTATTCTGTATGTGCCTTGTTAGGCTTCTTGGAGCGACCTGGCATACCCAGTAGGTCCTTGATCCTTGCTAATAAGCCAGTAAGGGAATCGTGGCTACTAACCCAGAGGGATACTGCAGCTTAGATCTTACCCAGTTCCCGGTCCTCTGCGCTCCTCAGGGCAATTGCTTAGGCAACTGCCGTCTGGAATGCCCGCCGGGGACAGA
>VIAB01006471.1:0-14394 GCA_009801035.1 Oophaga pumilio
CGGGAATCTGTCAGGAAGGTTTCCTCCAAGCGGAAGTCAGTCGGAGATGGACCTTGCTAGTGTGAGGACGTCCACATTCATGGGCCCTGAGCATAGGGTAGGAAGAAGAGGGGACGAGCAACTCGTGAAGCCGGTGAAGGATTCAGCATGGGAAACGTGAGCTCAAAGAGAGTGGATTGAAGTGTCTCCAGGGGAAGAGATCGAAGTGCTGTTTTCACCGGGCTCTTCGTCCCGTCAATACTTAGTGGTCCATTCTGGTGTAGCAGAGAAGAAGAGGCAGAATTGTGAAGAATGTATTGCTGGTATCGATTAAGACGTGCTTATGGTGTCTTGGATGTGCTGTGTCCAGAGGAAAATAAAGCAGAACTGTTTGACGTGATTTGGGACTCTGACTCTAATTGCTCTGTACGCTCCCTTATGGGAGGAGAACACCCCAGGCGAATGGAGACTACAGAGGTAAAATACGTAGCAGCTTCCAGTGCATCGGCCCCGCGGCTGTCCCTTTACAAGTACTTAGCTGTACTTGAGCCAAACCATTATATCTGGGTTTGAATAGTTTTCTTACATGTCTTTTTACCACAACCTAGCTACCCGATGCTGGCTACGGGTGCCATTGAGGAACTTGTGGTCTACGATAGAGTAACGAACGCGGTTATGAGTATCACTTAGATGTTTATGCAGCTCCTGGACATATTCAGTGAGAGAACCGTAAAAGGCCTGCAGCTGTTTTGTAAACTACAACACTGTCTTAGGGGCAATACTGAAGCTGGGTTGGGGCACACGTGTTTGTGTTTGCGGTGGGCCAGAACTGAGTTCTAAAAGGATGTATGGGTGGAGTGTGTTGTGTGGTGGAGTACGTACTTTACTCGCTTTTCCTTCGGGAACTCCCGTTACTTCCCGTCCATGGGACCAGTGTCGACTACAAACAAGAGAGAAGACCTTGGGACCGGATTAACAGGTTCGACTTTACTGTGCAATTCATTTACACTTGGCTGCAGCATACAGATTAAGACAAAGTCTCTTTTGTGGTGTTCCCTTGGTTTTGTGATCTATCAGTCCATGTCCCCATCGAGTCCTAACACCCACCATCTTCACCTCACTCTGCATCCCGGCTGACATCTTCCTCATCAGGGAAACAGAAGCAAGACTCTCTGTACCTCTTCCGAACTGTCAAGACTTTCCCGGCGTCCATACTTGAACAAAGCTGTGTCCTCTAGGAAGCTTAAACCGACTGGACCCGTTCTCTTCTGCTACAACTTTGCTGCACTAGGACCTGCTAGCGCTGCTATGTTTAGCTTTGCTTTCCACTCCACCCAGACTTGCACTTGATGAGTCCTAGACTATGACTAGACTGTCTGACTGACAGTCCCTGACTCCTACTGTAACCCACAAACATTTTCTATAAAACCTCATCTAACCCCTCCCAAACTGGGCTAATCCCCACATTATTAACTATCTATTGCCTAGTGTAATGCAAACTGTATTCCTATATGCTGTATGGCGTATGATTCCTCTAGTGGACAGACCTCCCTTATTTCCAGGGATGACTAGGTATAGCCTGTAGGAGAATCAAACATACGACACTGGCTGTAATGATACCCCATTTGGGCCCACATTCAAAGCTCCTTTCCAGAATCTTCCCCACACAAAGACATCTACTACATTCATTATGTTTTGCAGCCTCATGGTGCCGGGCTTCGACCCCCCCTTTCTCCTCCCTCTCCAGCTCACTACACACTCTGTGTAACCTGATACCAGGTGGCTAGCCCCACTGAGAAGCCGGCTGAAAGCAGTTTAGAAACCACATGGTCTCTTCCTTTGTTGTATGATAGTTATTCAAGATTAAATATCTTGATTTATGTTATGAGTATGAAATTTTCATATCTGCCCATTTATCGGTGAAGTCAGTGACCAGTGAATTTTCTAAGCGCTGGTACCAGCAGAATCCAAGAAACAGATTCCTGCTTAGCCGTTCCACCCAGGTACTCGCATTTAGACTTAAATGCACGCCAACATCCTGCGTAGTAGAATGGTACACTGTGCATTGCTGTAAGAGACTCCATCTCTGAGTTATGATAATTAAAAGTTTTGTTAGCAAATCTGTAACTCTGAGCAAAGGGGAGGTCGGTGGCAACTCAGCCCCTTTAGTGATGTCACGACCAGAGGGCTATAAGGCAGGATCAGGTAATTTTGCTTCAGATTTGTCCTGGAAACCAGATGCAGTGCACGTCTGTGATGCATTACAACGTCTCGCCCATCCCCCGGCTGCATGGATTGCCTGCAATGATCTAAGTAACTGTAAGTTTCTGCCTTTCATCCTTTTATTTTGTAATCATCTTGTACATATTTTTAATTTTCTCACTTTGTAAAATCTTTTTATACCTTCTGTAAACACTGCCTAGCTTTTTGGAGTAAAATCTAAAATTACTAGTTTGTCTCTATGCTCTATAACGAATTTGCACGTGCCTGAAGTGAATTACGCTACTAAATTGGGGTGGCCTCTGCCCCACATTCTAGAACCAGAGGCTGGTGGCAGCAAGTGTGTGCTGGGCGTGCGGTATAGCTCGCCGTGACGGAGCGGGTTTTATAAGCGTATTGCCTGGCTGCGGCTAGGAGTAGCTATAATTCACTCACTGCAGCATGCCTAATAGCTAGTACACATCCAAGCAGGCCCGTCCGGCGACTAATTATCCTAGGTGCATTTCACTGACTGACCTGAGGGTAAAGGGGCGCCGTAGAGTTGCGAATTCCTAAGCAGGACTGGAAAGTGGGATAAACATATATCCCTGCAGTTCGTGACATATTTTTGGCAGCCGTGGGATCAATTCGTGGTCTCCTGTGCCGTGGTTCATCACATTGGTGGCAGCGGTGGGATCCTAATCCTTGTCCCCCGTGCCGCCGTGTGTGCCGTTCCTGACATATTGGTGGCAGAGCGGTGGGATTATAGAGCATTAGTGATCTGGTCTGAGCAATCATTCCTCTCACTAAAGACTTGCACGGTTCTCCTGGAGACCCTGCAACAAAAGTTTTGGAGAACGAACTCAGTGTTTACTCGTCTTGAGACAATTGTGTGTACTTGCGATTACCGCCTCCCTTTCTCTTTGTTTTTCTATCCTATCTTTTATTTGGCAACCATGGCGATGATGGGAGAAGAGTGGTATAAGCAGCATAAGAAGGAAACCCTTGTTGCCCTATGCGGGTTGTGACAGATTGACACCACAAACAAAAATAAAGAACAACTGGTCTCGGCTCTGGTGCAATGGGAAAATGCCCAGAGCACAGGGGGCGCAGGAGCTGGCCCCAGTGACAATGGTGCTGCAGCAGAGGCTCCACCCCTGAATGCTGGCCCCGCTTACACCCTGGGCATGTTGGACCCTTACCTGCAGGTGGCCTTGAATCAACTCCCCACCGAAGACAATGATGGACGTCTGCAGCTGATCCATCAAGCTCAAGAGAGACAGTACTGGCTGGAGTTAGCCCAAATCCAGGGGCAGGGGTCTTCCCAGCCCAGCAGCGTGCCCAGCAGCACTCAAAGTCCGAAGCCACAGCCAGAGCATTTTCCCATGATGGAAAAGGACAGTGACTTGGACTCTTTCCTGCGGGCCTTTGAGAAAGCCTGCAGACAGTACCAGCTGCCTGAGAACCAATGGGCTAGGTACTGGACCCCCGGGCTAAAACGCAACGCTCTGGAGGTGTTTGATTCGCTCCCTGCAGAACAAGATGGAAATTATGAGGCCATCAAGCAGGACCTGATCACCAAATACCAGCTAACTCCTGAGGTATACCGCAAGAAGTTCCGGAACCTCCAACGTGGCCCACACGACAGTTATAGTGATGTGGTGCAAGGACTCAGGACTCACTTCAGACAGTGGACCCGAGGACTGTCAGTGACCTCTTTTGAGCTGCTGGAGAACCTGATGATCAAAGACCAGTTCCTACACCTTTGCCCAGCCGAGGTCCGCCAGTTCATACTGGACCGAGAACCAGAGGACGCAGACAAAGCAGCGCAGCTCACCGACAACTATGAGGCCAACCGCCAGCTGGAGAGGGGTAGGCCTGCAACCAACCCCATCACCCCTGCCAGCCGAGCCTCCGGAGGCCCTGTCCTCTTTGCCAACGCCAGGCCTACATCAGACCCTTGCCAGTGTTTCTCCTGTAAATGGACTGGACATATCAGCGCCGCCTGTCTGGAGAGGCAGAAGAACCCCCCAGCCAAGGCCTTTGGGCCCAACGCATCTGTTCTTTTGGTGGGTGGGGTTGTTGGGAGAGTCGATGACAATGTGCAGCACGTTCGTGTGGGGGCCCGTCTCGCTAGAGGCCTCAAGGACACCGGGGCTGAACGAACCCTCATCCGACCCGAACTGGCGGCCCCTGAAGAGTGTATTCCAGGGAAAATCCTGACTGTCACTGGGATTGGGAGCATCCGCTGCCTTTTGTGAACACTTTTGACCTGTCTTCTGAGTTTGGACTTCCTCTTGTGGTTGCTGTGGGTATTGGAGCTGGTCTGGCTGACAGAAGTCAATCACCTGAAGAGGATGATTGGAGGTCAGGTGTTACAGACTGGAGAGATTAAAGTGAGCAGCCTTCCTTTAGTTGTTGCCGGTGATTTGTTTTTTTCCTGAACTTTTGGAAGTCTGCTTGCTCCCTGTTTTGTCCTGCATCTTTCAGATAAGCTATTTGTCTGTTTAATCTGTGCTTTTTTCCCTTTTTGCTTTTCTCTGTTCTTTGCCTTGCTGGTGTGAGTTCAGTCGGGTTCCCTGCTGGGACCTGTGCTGGACTCTGTTTTTCTTTGCCACAATCCCCTGTTATTTCAGTATCTGTTGTTTTGCGACCAGTTCACACCAGAGTTCTGATTTAGTGGGGGAGAGGTCATGAGGCCTCAGAATTTTTGCATATCAGACGTGTTGGAATTTTTCTTAGGGTTTTTGCGGGATTGCAGACAGTATCCTTTCCTGTCCTGTTCTATCCAGACAGTTTGGGCCCCAGCATTTATTACTCTATTTTCTGCCTGTGTTTTGTGCTTTATCTGTCTCACCAGCAATATATGTTTGGGGGCTATCTATTCCTTTGGGTCTCTACTCTGGGGCAGTTTAGCTCTCCCCTTTCTCTCTTTAGGCTTAGTTAACTCTTTGGCTGTGCCGAGGCGTCTAGGGCATCGTAGGTACGTCCCACGGCTAATTCTAGTTGTGTTGTCAGTTTAGGGGTCTGCAATCCGCTAAGTTACCAACCTCTCTGGGTGTCTAGTTGCCTAGCCTAGTTCTCTATTATCCTCCTTGGCTACCGTACCATAACAGCTGCCCCTTGCCGATGGCCCGGGTTTTCATTGATTGGGGTGCCAGGGGTGAGGTGAAGGAAGTGGGGGTGTTCGAAAACCTGCTCACTGATGTTTTATTGGGGACTGATTTGGGGAGGATGGTTGCATTCTACGTCTATGACACCCCTCCCCAATCTGATAATAAGGGTCACGTTAACCCTGATGATGATGATGATGATGGGAAGCTGAATGTGTTACCTGCCAATGCTTTGTTGAGTAACGATGCAACTGATAACCATTCTTTCCCTAGGAATGATGCTGATGATGATGTAAATGTGCCAACTGAAGTTGATAACCATTCTTTCCCTAGGAATGATGCTGCTGATGATGTAAATGTGCCAACTGAAGTTGATAACCATTCTTCTGAGACGGTTGATGTGTCCACAGGTACAGGACTACTCAGCCCTTTCGCTCTGCGGAGTGAGACGGCTGAGGGACCCCTAGCAGGGGCAAGTATCGGTGCTACAGAAAATGGGGAGGTGCATGGGAACCATGAGGAAGGTGATGCCATGCCACTGACCAGTGCCACCGAGGAGGGTAACTGGCCCATAAGTAGCACTGCTCCTGAAATGTTGGGGGTGGATGGGGAGGTAAAGCCCATAGCAGTGCCAGCTGATGGGTCTGTAGAAATCCCCAGGGAGACAGCATTCGTAACCGCTGTTACCCGTAGTCAGAGTGCCTGGATCGCAGGTAGCACCCTGCCTTCTGGACCCTCCTCCGCTACGAGAGAGACTGAACCAGAGGTGAACCCAGAGCAGGTTCCAGAGGGTCCCAGCGAGGAGGGGACCCTGACGTCACTTTTGGCTGCCTCCAGCCAGGAGTTCCAGGCCGATCTGCACTCAGATGCGAGCCTGGAGAAGTTGACATACCTCGCCGAGACGCCCACCTCCATGACTGATAAGGAGAGGGTGTTCTGGGAACGAGGAAGGTTATACTGGGAGACAGTACCCGGAGATTCCCAAAAGGAGTGGTTGAGGGAAAGACAGCTGGTCGTCCCGTACCAGTTTCGAGGTGAGTTGTTGTGGATTGCCAATGAAATTCCACTCGCTGGACACTTGGGGATCAGCAAAACTAAGGCCCGGCTGTCTCAACACTTCTATTGGCCCAAGATGGGGACAGATGTAACAAACTACTGCCGCTCCTGTATCACCTGTCAAAGAGTGGGGAAGGCAGGGCCTGCTCTTAAGGTTCCCCTGATCCCATTGCCAGTGATAGAGGAGCCTTTCCAGAGAATCGCGGTGGACATTGTGGGCCCGCTGGCCATCCCCAGCAGCTCTGGAAAGCAATACATCCTTACTGTGGTAGACTACGCTAGCCAGTACCCGGAGGCAGTGGCTCTGTCCTCAACTAGGGCAGATAAGCTGGCGGATACACTGGTGACCACCTTTTCACAGGTAGGATTTTCCAGGGAGATGCTTACCGATCAAGGGACCCAATTCATGTCTCGCCTAATGGAGGCTCTCTGTAAGAGAATGCAGGTGAAGCGTCTGGTATCGAGTGCGTATCACCCACAGACCAATGGCTTGTGTGAACGCTTCAACGGTACCCTCAAACAGATGCTCCACATGCTGGTTGAGACCCAAGGGCACGACTGGGAGCAGTACCTCCCATACCTGCTATTTGCCCACAGAGAAGTTCCGCAGGCCTCTACGGGGTTCTCCCCCTTTGAGCTCCTGTATGGCAGGCGAGTCCGGGGCCACTTGGGTTGGTAAGAGAATCTTGGGAAGATGAGCTGAACCCTTCTGAAGTGTCCATCGTGGAGTACGTCACGCGCTTCGGCGACAAAATGCAGACCTTGACGCAGTTGGTGCCTGAAAACATGACGCAGGCTCAGGCTGACCAGGAGCACTGGTGCAACCAGAACGCCCGGAAGTGGACCTATCAGGTGGGTCAAAAAGTGTGGATGCTGGTCCCCGTACCAAAGGATAAGCATCAGGCAGCCTGGGAGGGCCCGTACATCGTCCACCAACAGCTCAACACGGTCACCTACGTGGTCACTCTTGACCACGCTTGGGGTAGGCGCAAGTCCTTTCACGTCAACATGATGAAAGCCCATCACGAGCGTGAAGCCTGCGTCCTACCGGTCTGCAACCTGCCCGAGGACGGGGAGGAAGACCCCCTCCTGGACATGCTGGCCCAAGCCAAAGCTGGTGGGTCCATCGAGGACATGGAGGTAAGCGACTTGTTAACCGTACACAGCGGTCGCAGTTGTTGATCACACTGGAACCCTTCCGGGCCGTGTTCTCCAATCGACCTGGGAGAACGAAGTTAGCGGTCCACGAGGTAGACACTGGGAATCATGCCCCACTACGGCGAACGCCTTATCGGATCTCTGAGGTTGTGCAGCAGGTTATGCGCCAAGAGATCAATGAGATGTTACGGCTGGGGGTGATTCAACGGTCCAAGAGCATGTGGGCTTCACCTGTAGTTCTCGTGCTCAAAAAGGATCGGACCACCCGGTTCTGCATGGACTACAGAGGGCTCAACACCATCACAACCTCTGATGCGCACCCGATGCCGCGCATCAAGAATCTGCTTGAGCGGTTGGTGAATGCAAAGTACATATCCATCATGGATTTGAGTCAGGGATACTAGCAGATTCCCCTGAGCCCTGTGGCGCAGGAGAAATCCGCCTTTTTTACTCCCTTTGGACTGTACGAGTCCACGGTCATGCCCTTCAGCATGAAAAATGCCCCTGCCACTTTCCAGCGGATGGTCAACCACCTGCTTCAGGGACTGGAGAAGTACGCCGTGGAGTACCTGGATGACATTGCCGTCTTCACTTCCACCTGGGAGGAACAACTTCAGCATCTCCATAAGGTTCTCAAGCGTATTCACCAGTCAGGTCTGACCATCAAGCCAGGAAAGTGCCAGATGGGCATGAGCAAGGTCCACTACCTGGGGCACCGGGTAGGCGGGGGTATCATGAGTCCAGAACATGAGAAAGTGGGCGCGATCGTGTCCTGGCCCACCCCCAGGACCAAAAAACAGGTGATGTCCTTCTTGGGCACTGCAGGGTACTTTAGGTGGTTCGTACAGGACTAAAGCACCCTTGCAAAACCCTTGACAGACCTCACCAAGCGTAGGCTACCCCAAACAGTTGACTGGACAGAGAGCTGTGAGGCAGCCTTCTGAGCTTTGAAGACAGCCCTTTGCAGCTTTCCAGTGTTGAAGGCAGTCGACAGCAGTCGGCCATTCCTGGTACAGACCGACACCAGCGAGTTTGGCCTCGGTGCTGTACTCAGCCAGGTCAACTCGGGGAACCAAGAGCACCCCGTGTTGTACCTGAGCCAGAAACTTCTGCCGAGGTGAAGTGGCATATTCCACCATCGAGAAGGAGTGACTGGCCATGGTCTGGGCACTGCAATGTTTGCAGCCCTACCTGTACGGGCGCACCTTCACGGTGGTAACTGTCCACAACCCTCTGAGCTGGCTGCACACAGTGTCCAGAACTAACGGAAGGTTGCTACGCTGGAGCCTTGCCCTCCAGAAGTACGACTTTACTGTGAAACAAAAAGGGCAGCGAGCATGGAAATGCAGATGTGTTGTCCCGCTGGGGCGAACCTGCAAAGGTGCGCATGGCGGAGTACTGAGAGGTTCTGCCTCCTTAGCGCAATCCTAAAGGGGGAGGTGTAATGATACCCCATTTGGGCCCTCATTCAAAGGTCTTTTCCAATACCTTCCCCACACAAAGACATCTACTACATTTATTATGTTTTGCAGCCTCATTGTGCCGGGCTTCGACCTTCCTTTCTGCTCCCTCTCCAGCTGACTACACACTCTGTGTAACCTGATACCAGATGGCTAGCCCCACTGAGAAGCCGGCTGAAAAAAGTTTAGAAACCGCATGGTCTCTTCCTTTGTTGTATGATAGTTATTCAAGATTAAATATCTTGATCCCGGTTTATGTTATGAGTATGAAATTTTCATATCTGCCAATTCATCGGTGAATCCAGTGACCAGTAAATTTTCTAAGCCCTGGTACCAGCAGAATCCAAGAAACAGATTCCTGCTTAGCCGTTCCACCCAGGTACTCTGCGTTTAGACTTAAATGCACGCCAACGTCCTGCGGAGTAGAATGGTAATCTGTGCATCGATGTAAGAGACTCCATCTCTGAGTTATGATAATTATAAGTTTTGTTAGCAAATCTGTAACTCTGAGCAAAGGAGAGGGCGGTGGTAACTCAGCCCATTTAGTGATGTCACGACCAGAGGGCTATAAGGCAGGGCCAGGTAATTTTGCTTCAGATTTGTCCTTGAAACCAGGCTCAGTGCACATCTGTGATGCATTACGACGTCTCGCCCATCCCCCGGCTGCATGGATTGCCTGCAATGATCTAAGTAACTGTAAGTTTCTGCCTTTCATCCTTTTATTTTGTAATCATCTTGTACATATTTTTAATTTTCTCACTTTGTAAAATCTTTTTATACCTTCTGTAAACACTGGCTAGCTTTTTGGAGTAAAATATAAAATTACTAGTTCGTCTCTATGCTCTGTAACGAATTTGCACGTGCCTGAAGTGAATTACGCTACTAAATTGGGGTGGCCATTGCCCCACATTCTAGAACCAGAGGCTGGTGGCAGCAAGTGTGTGCTGGGCTTGCGGTATAGCTCGCCTTGACGGAGAGGGTTTTATAAGCGTATTGCTTGGCTGTGGCTAGGAGTAGTTATAATTCCCTCACTGCAGCATGCCTAATAGCCAGTGCACATTCAAGCTGGCCCGTCCGGTGACTAATTATCCTAGGTGTAGTTCCCTGAGTTACCTGAGGATAAGGGGACGCCGGAGAGCTGCGAGTTCCCAAGCGGAACTGGAAAGTGAGATAAACATAAATCCCTGCAGTTCGTGACATATTTTTGGCAGCGGTGGGATCAATCCATGGTCTCCCATGCCGTGGTTCATTACATTGGTGGCAGCGGTGGGATCCTAATCCGTGTCCCCCGGGCCTCCGTGTGTGCCATTCCTGACACTGGCCATAGGGATAAAATGTAACAATTATCACACAGAAATATATAAAACTCAGCATCATCGTCACAACCCTCCCGTTGCCACGATGTTTTCTTCATCCCAGCCTGCTCCCTACATGCCCCCGCAGCAAAATATGGTCATCCCTGACCATCCTTATCACACGAGAAATATAATAACAGCTCCTCAAACAAAACAAAGTCCTAACTCTCTGTACTTCTCCCTTGCATGACGTCCTCTTCTCAGTAGAATGACCGGCCACTAGGGAGCGCGACCCGAGAAGAGTGACCTGTAAAATGTAGGGTAATGTAGCAACCGGCTACAAAAGACACAATGACCCCTTCTGGAAACTTCTGTACTATCCACTCTTTGAGAATAGAGACCAACAGAATTGGCTCTTCAGATGGACTATAACACGGCCACTAGGGAAGTGCTGCACTGGAGGCATGAGAGAAAAAAAGCAAAATGACTACTTCTTTTGTTGTCTCTCCTTCAGTATGGCCAATCATGAGGTGGGGGAAGGAGGAGGGTCCCACATGCAGGGACGTTCTGGGTGCTTCTCCACTCCCCGATCTACCTCAATAGCATCATTCCCTGCGACTACAACATTCATGGAGTTTTTGTCGGTAAAAGAAAACTTTGAGACGACCGCACTGGGAACTGCAGCTGTAGGACTCTCAGCCGGTTTGGCCAGAGGGGGGGTTTCTGATGCTGCTAACTTTGCTGCTTATTCGCGTTCTAACTTTGATGGATGGCTTGGGCAACTTTGTGGCCAGGAACATGGGTTGTGAAGGAGGCAGTGGGTGTCGTCGCTGGTGTTTGTGCTCCCATTCAAAATCGGCCTCCTCTTCCCACCGAGTGACCTCTTCGGCGGTAGCGCGGCGCGTGACACCCACAGCGTGCCACCCTTTGCGGCACCAGGCCTTGCAAAAGTGGACTTTTTCACCCACGTAAAGACTGTGCAAGCAGTACAGAAGGGTCTCTCGTTTCACCATCGCATGTAGAACTTATCTCCCATACCCTGTTTCTTTATGAAGCCGTACCCCTTGACGTGTTTAAAATCTACAACCCTCCCCTCCGTACATTGCTCCTCGAATTGGGTCTGTTTAGGACCCGCTAGCCATTCTGGGCCATAGTATTGGCTCACATCCTCTCCTCCACCACGTTTGGAAGCCAACGGAGGTCAGCCTTTCAGGGATCGGGGGGTATGAGTCTCGCACGGTGCATGCATTCAACTGACAGTAGTCCTCCCAAAAATGAATGGTTCTGTCCTTCTTCTTGACAAGCACAACTGGCACTGCCTAGGGATTCTGACTAAATTGCACCACACCAGTAATCAACATCAGTTTCAACAAGGTCTTCACCTTCGTGTACAGCTTGGGAGGCATCTGTTGTTATCTTTCTCAGATCTGAGGAGTGTCCCCCGTCAGTATCTCATGGGTAATAGCGTCTGTGGAGCCGAAGTCATCGACATGGTGGGCAAAAGTGGCCTGATTCTCTCAAAGCATTGCTTCAACTGCTTGTATATGATCCGGATTGAGACCCTTCACATTCACACCATTTTGTCAAGATGGCTCGCCCATTCCATTCCAAGGTTGGTGCCTCTTCTGTTTCACCCGTGATGGCCAGGGTCCAGACCACATTACATCATCATCTTCCGGGGCCAGTGTCATTTCTTTCTGACTCAGCACTTCGCTTTGATGAAGGTACACATGGGCCAGCTCCACTCCTAGGGTTAAGCAGACATCTCTCTGCTCCACATTCACGGCTCTGATGGGTACTCGACTATAATGGACCACTGTTAATGTACGGCCTACAAGGGCATTCTGACCTATCTCTCCTAGGCCTACCGATACAATAATCATCTATATACCTTCAAGGTTGCAGAAGGTTACCGTAGGCAGTGGCAGGATGTTCTCCCGACAAGGAGGAAAGGTGATGGACACCTTTCCCGGCACTCAGACTAGCATATTTGGACGCTTTTCTGTATCCTACAGACTCGGATCAGCCATTGGAACGCTTTCTGGGTAGTTTTGTGTGGCATGGCCTGTTTCTAGTAGCCAGGCCCCTATTTAGTGAACATGATCTGGTCCAATTCTCGCAGGACATTCATTATCACCGGTTCATCTCCTTTAAATGGCTCGGGTACCAACAGGATGCCTTTTCTTCCCATATCTTGTCCAAATGACTGCACATTCATCCACATGACCCCCGTGACAGGGATCGGTTGCTGATTATCCACTGGTACCCGGATTAATGTCTCCCGCTCAGGCTTGGCCATTGCTTAAAAGTAACAGTTAAAGTATGACTCAGGCACAGTCATTACCTGTGGGCCAGTGTCCTACAAGCAGTCCATTGGGATGCCTTCAAATTCAGCTCGCAGGACAACCTGCGACCAGATGTTCAGAATTGTGCTTGGTGGCTTGTTCCTCTACTTCCCTCGCAATAGCCCCACAACTACAGTTTTCCAGCTGGAACTCCTTGCCTTGGTTTTGGGCATGACGGGGAAGTTTGCGGAATAACTGACAGGGGACAATTTCCTTGTGCAAACTGACAACAATCCATTGACTCAACTGGACACTGCCAAGCTGGGAGCCCTGGAACAGCATTGGGTAGCTAACTTTGCAAAATTTGATTTCTTGATCCGCTATTGCTCTGCCGCAGAAAATACTAAAGGGGATGACATGTCAAGGGTAACCTTCGAATGTCCAGAAAAAGACCTTAATGAACACATGGAAGAAGAGGAAATTCTGGATTTCCGAAAACTCACACCCACGGCAGTAGTGGCACAGTCAAGTAGGGAGGCTCGCTCTCTACCCAAGTCACTAGAGAGAACTAATGAAAAATGGGGTCGAATACAAGACAAAAATGCAGGTTTGCAGCAAGTGAAAGGCTGGGTGGTCCAGTGGAAAGTACCCAAAAATGAAGATAGTGCTGATGCTGAGATGAAGTCTGTGTTGCACCAGTGGGTTAGGTTTTAAGTGCCAGGAGACGTGCTATACTGCAAGTGGCAACAGCCTGCTGACTTAGAGGCAAGGTGGCAAGTAGTAATCCCGAAAATGTGGTACAAGAAATTACCAAAGAAGCTCATAAGCTTGGATCCCACTTCGGACCAGAGAAGACTTACCAGTGGCTGTAACGCTACATATATCGCTCAAGTCTGGAGGCCACAGTTGAGGAAGTTTGCCTACAGTGCAGAATGTGTGACCTCACCAAAAGCACAGAGCAGAGGGCACCCGTACATACTATACAGCCTAAAGAACCACTTGAAGTGTTATTGATAGACTACCTCCAATCAACTACAGGTCCACAGTACTGCCTGGTCATAACTGACCACTTCTCCAAATTCACAGTGGTCAGTGCAACTCGGGATCAGACAGCTGAGTCTGTTGCGCGAGCCATCTGACAAGATTTCATCTGAGTCTACGGGTGTCTGAAGTGGATCCACTCAAACCAGGGAGCGTGTTTTCAGTAAAAAGTGATGGAGGAACTGTACCGATTGTATGGCATTGTAAGGTCCAGGCCAACCCATAGCATCCCTCAAGGGAAGGGGGCTTGTGAGCACTTTAACCAGACTCTGCTTCAAATGTTGAGAACATTAGAGGAAGACAAGAAAACACATTGGCTTGACTACGTGCCCGAATTGGTCTGGACCTATAAAAATCGGGTCCACACCACCACGGG
The DNA here is from genome assembly GCA_009801035.1 of Oophaga pumilio. NCBI lineage: Eukaryota > Metazoa > Chordata > Amphibia > Anura > Dendrobatidae > Oophaga > Oophaga pumilio. The sequence goes on from VIAB01006471.1 coordinate 13,963, forward strand.
TTATACCCTGCACATGCCACTGTTTGGTAGAGCAGGCTGAGAAATCATAGGATCCCTTCATTAAAATCGGAATCTTACAACTCTCCACGGCCCCTCTCCCAGTGAAATTGTGAGATTTTGTGTGTTTTTACTGAATTCTGTACTAAGTGGTTAGTGAACGGTAACATCATTAGATCAGTAACTGTTTAGTAAAATATGCAGCAGCACAAAGCGCAAGATTTCTCAATAACACTTGGCATATTGCACTTTTATGGTGAGAGTGGCAGTGGAGTGTTGTTGGACTCAGTTTGCATGCCGGGATCCCACAACCCATGAGTTCTTGTCCAACTTTTGCATTAGCGAAACTTCTGAATATTCTTGGCAATAACTTACTGTATATTCAGCAAAAAACTATATGTCATGGGTGTATCGCCACGAAGATCGTCGCGATTG
>VIAB01006471.1:99772-110840 GCA_009801035.1 Oophaga pumilio
CACTACCTTTCTTTGGCAGATGCACAGCAGTACGCCTTGTTGATAATGCCCAGAAAGAGTATGTGCTCCAGTGGATGGGAAGCGCTGCTTGACGTGGCCTCTCCTCCTCTTCCTCCACCTCAACATCACACTCAGTACAGTCCATAGAGGTGACACCCAAATTCCCCTTACTTCCCCCCACATCCCAACTCTCCAACCGTACAAGTGACTGTACGGAACCACAGATGGGTGAGTCTGAAGAGCTCTTCACATATTCTATGCCATGGTCATCAGAAGTGTACTCAAAAGCTTCACAGAGTCAAGAGGAGGAAATTTGCACCGATGCCCCAAATTGTTTTCACATGGATCCAGAGCAGGACGAAGTAGGGTCCGAACATCACCCTGACTCTCATCATCAGACGTTAACCCCTGGGGTGGGAGGTGATCCTGATGAGACTCAGATATTTGAGGCTCACATGGACTGTACTGTGCTGTCAGGGCATGAAGAGGAGGAGGGTGACTCCAAGGGCGATGAATGTGATAACACAGTGGATGTTGATGATGAGGTATAAGATCCCAGTTGGCATGAACATAGAGGCACACAGCTGAGAAGGTGATCTGAGGAGGAAGACAAGGAGGTTACGTTGCACCATACGTCACAGACACGTAATGATGCAGCTACGACGAGCAATGCATCCTCAGCCATAACATTGTCTGTGACCAGCAGCATCCGTGGCTCTGCAGCTCACAGGGGTGGCAAGGGTTGCCTAGCCTGGGCCTTTTTTGACACTGCAAAGGATGAGCCAACTCACATAATCTGCCAACTTTTAAAAAAAAACTGACTTGAGGTAAAAAGTGCAATAATTTGACTACTACATGAGTGAACCTTCACATGCGCAATCTACAAGCTTTACTGTGGGAATCCCACTGCGCAAAAATTCGGACCAGTGGACCTCAACAACCATCAGCTGACCCATCAATCAGATCTGCTGCTTCTTCTTCCTCCTCTGTTACCGTGCCAACTATTGAGACGCAGGTCTTCGACCGCAGAACTTCAGGTTCTTTACCGGCTCCACGCTGAGAGGCTGCCGTCAGCTCTAACGGGAATCTGACATGCCTGCTATTTTGGACCAATTTCAGAGAACGATCACACCACAAGTTTCTCAATCCACCATAACATCTCCGCCTGCACCTCTCTCACGGTCCCGCAGTTTGTCCGGTTCACCGAACTCCTCCCTCTCATCACTGCAGGCAGCCCACGGTTCCGCAGTTGTGGTCACGTAAAAGATTGTTTCCTCCTACGCATGACAAAGCTAAGAGGTTGAAATCCACCATCTCCAATCTATTGGCCACGGAAATACTGCCTTTCTGCCTGGCAGATACAGAAGGTTTCCAAAGGCTGATGGCGATCGCAGTCCCCCAGTACCAATTGTTCAGTCGCCATTACTTTTCTAAATAAGTTGTGCCTGCGCTACACCAGCATGTCGCAGACATCACCCATTCATTGACTAAATCTCAGTCTGCCAGGGTGCATTTCACCACAGACACTTGGACGAGTAAGCATGGCCAAGGGCGTTACATCTCGCTGACTGGGCACTGGGTGACTCTGGTGGCTGTGGGGACAGACACTGCTCAACAGGTGTTGGAATCCCCAAGGCTTGCAGGACAAACCTCTACATTTAACACTTCCTCCACAGCTTCTGCCTCCTCAATCTCCTCTAGGGCCTCCACCTACGCCCTCAACCTATGCCTTAATGAGACACGCGTTCCAACAGTGCAGAGCGAATCCCCACCATCTCCGTACTGCGCAGCCAGGGCTTACCGCAATCAGGCAGTATTAAAATTGATATTCTTTGGAGATTGCAGTCATACAGCAGTAGAGTTATGGACTGCTCTCCAGGCTGACTTTGATCACTGGCTGTCTCCTCTGAACCTGTATCCAGGGAATGCCGTGTCAGATAGCGGTATGAACCTGGTGGCGGCCCTACGGCGAGGTAAGCTCACACACGTGCCTTGCATGGCCCATGTCCTCAACCTGGTAGTGCGGCATTTTCTCTGCCACTGTCCTGGCCTGTGTGAGCTCCTCCAGAAAGCATGTAAGCTGTGTGCTAATTTCCATCATTCGCACCCCTCAGGTCATCGACTTGCATCTATACAGAAGTCTTTGTCCATGCCAGTTAACAGCTTGATATGCAATGTGCCGACATGGTGGAATTCCACTCTGCACATGTTGCAGCGACTGTGGCAGTAGGAACAAGCCCTGATGCAGTACGTCATGTCATATAGCCTAGGCCAACGCAGTTCGAACGTGGTGCATATAATTTTTACAGAGTTGGCACAGATTAAAGACCTCTGCACCCTTCCGCACAGTTTAGAAATGGCTACTAAGATAGTTAGTACTGACGACGCCGTCATTCACATCACTATTCCAGTCATCTATATGCTGGAGCAGACTTTGAATAACCTGCGGAAGGAGATGGATGGTGGACCCAGAAGAAGAGGAGGAAGCAAAGGAGGATGCAGAAGGAATAACATTGTCTCAAAGTTCAAAACTGTCGTCACACAAGGGACGGTGGATTACTGCGATTGACGGGGGCTGGTGATAATAGACAAACTTTTATTGAAGGTGCAAGATCCGAGGATCAAATGGAGGAGTAAGAGGTGATGGGCGAGCAACTGTCAGATGAAGAGGATAATCCTCTCTATTGTTCATGGTTGGGGGAGGGGATGAAGGAAACAAGAATCATTGTTACCCAGCCACCAAGACAGCATGGGCTTGGACCTCATGGTAGAGCCTGACATGTGAATGCCTTCTTGCTGCACTATCTGCAACATGATCCCCGTATCGTTATGATTAGGAATACTGCTGACTACTGGGTTGCCACTCTGTTAGATCCACGTTATAAAACCAAATTTTGCCAGATGCTTACCACCCTAGAAAGGGACCCACGAATGCTGGAGTATCGAAACACACTTTTACACAACCTTAAGAGAGCTTTTCCCCAAGACAGCAGTAAAGCACACAGTTCGCATTACAACTCTAGGCTTCCCACCTCTGGCGCGTGAATTCATCAACGCCAAAACATTAGCAGCAGCAGCAGCAGCAGCGGTGGAAGTGGAAGAAGCAATTTCTGTGAGTACTTTGACACTTTTTTATGACCAACTCATACACCAACACAACAGAGTCCAAGTCTTACAAGTGGTGAACGAATGGAGAGGATGGTGCAGGAGTATCTAGAACTGAATATTAATGCCATAAGGGAGGGTTTGGACCTTTTCACATTGAGGTCTTCCAAAATTGATGAGTGGCCTGAGCCCGCCTCACGCCTTGGATGTTTTATCGTGCTCGGCAGCCAGTGTTCAGAATGTGTCTTCAGCGCTGCTGGTGGTGTCCTGACAGTTAAGTGCTGCCTGCTGTCTCCTGAAAGCGTAGACTACGTAACTTTCATCAAGATGAATAAGTCATGGATCTCCAAGGACTTTTTCATGCCAATCGCAGACTGTACAGACTAGGTGATATTGTATTTTTTAGTGTAATGCATTAATGTCACGTAACTGCACTCTGTGATATCTTTAGTGTGGCTTCTGTGCCTTCTGTGGCTGCTGCTGATGTTAACACAAATTTGTCGAAATGTGAACAGTCATGGTTGGTCTACATCTGCTGGGTTAGCAATAGTGGAAGATGTGTCGGTCCCAATTATGCTAGTTCTTTTCTCGTGACAGTTATTCCATTTCGGTGGTGTCAGGCCCTCATTTTTAAAATGTGAAAACTACAGGTTGGGTGTCCATCAGCAGGATTAGGTGTAGTGGAAGACCTGTCGGTCCCTAATATATTATTTCTTCTCTCATGAAATTGATGACACTTCTATGGTATCAGGCCCTCATTTGTTTAAATGTGAGCACTTCTGGTTGGGTGTCCATCTGCTGGATTGGGTGTAGTGGAAGACCTGTCGGTCCCAATTTTACTATTTCTACTGTGGTGAAATTGATGCCACTTTTGTGATGTCTGCCAGTAATTTTTGGAAATGTGAACACTCCTGGTTGGGTGTCCATCTGCTCGATTGGCTTTAGTGGAAGACGTATCAGTCTCTATTATGTTATACTATTTCTACTCTCATGAAATTGATGCCACTTCTGTGGTGTAAGGCTCTCATTTGTTTAAATGTGAACACTCCTGGTTGGGTATCCATCTGCTGGATTTGGTGTAGTGGAAGAACTGTTGATCACTATTTCTACTGTGGTGAAATTGGTGCCACTTTTGTGGTGTCTGCCAGTAATTTTTGGAAATGTGAACATGAAAACTCCTGGTTGGGTGTCCATCTGCTGGATTGGGTGTAGTGGAAGACCTGTCGGTCCCTATTATACTATCTATACTGTGGTGAAATTGATGCTACCTTGGTATTGTCTGCCAATAATTTTTTGGAAATTTGAACACTCCTGCTTGGATCTCCTTCATGCGTGTTGCCCGTAGCAGTAGTCCTCCGAGACCGTCAGGCCTCCACCTCATTGGACTCAACTACCCATGTAACTATCCTAAAATTTTTCTGACAATAGTAGTCTACAAAACTGATAAGCAGGTTGAGCTGTTGCATGTGGTATCAGGGCTCCCAGCAAAGAAAGCGTGCACCGATCCCTCACCCACCTCGTCTTACTGTGACGTTCAATTGAAAGCTGTAAATGCTGTCCCAGACCCCGATACCTCATGACTGGCTGATTGCTGCAGTGCCATGCTAAAAATTTGTATTGTGGGTGAATTGAGGCCACTTTGCTGGTGTCTGTCCCTCATTTGATGTGTTTTGGCTGCATTTGGGGCCATTATAAGGTATTGTGTATGGGTTTGTTTTTGCCTCCTATTGAAATGAATGGCACTTGGTTATGTTCAACGAATATTCAACGAATTAATCGGCAAATATTGCAAATTTGGCAATCGTAATCCGAACCGAACATTGAAATATTCGTTCAGCTCTAGTTATGAAGATGTTCTGTGGGGAATGTAGGCCAAAGGCTTCTCTGATGTGATCAATATTTTGCTTGAAGAATTAAGCAAAGTCTTCAGCTGGGATGAGAGGAGAGGAAGGAGGTGTTGGGTGACGGAGAGGAGAATTGAAAGTGTATATGCAATTTCTAACGATGAATTGAGCTATAAACAATAACGAATAAACACAGTAAGTCTGCGTCTCAATTAGAGATGAGCGAACTTGTTCGGAAAGCATTTGCCAATCTGAAATTCGGCACAAACATAGCTCATTCGAATTCGTGTTCAGTTTCCCAAGCATTTTTCTTCAAAGTCGGCAAAATTTGGTCACAGTTTGGTTTATGATCATGTTTCCACTAATACTTTTGTTAGGACTTTGGCTAGGATAGTGGTTCTGTATGTGTTTGGTGAGGGGAAGAGGTGGGGAGAGGTTAAAAGAGTGTCGGATTGCAATTTTTTTTTAAATAACTTAATTCCGGCAGCCAATCAGTGCGCAGAAACCATTCACAATGTCATGACACAAGTGCTTCTGTCAGTGGCTGCCGAAGTCACATGTCCCTCTCCATTTTAAGAGAGGACATGTTGTTTTGCTGGCTCCATTTTATCAGTGCAACCGCACAGAGAGGCCGCTCTTGCTGCTGTTGCAAGTTGTCATATAGTTAGATAGTATCCTGTCCTCTATGAAATCAACCTGCCAGCATCTAGCATTAGTTTGTGCTAATAGTATTGTACAGAGAGGAGTCCACATTCCCTACTCAAAATCCTTAATTCAGTTAGGGGTAATATTGGGGGGTTCTGTCAAGAGACCACATTTGTTAAACAAAATCGTTAGGTTGAATAGTGTTGTGCAGGCAGGAGTCCACGTTTCCTTCTCAAAATCGTTAGGGCTAATACTGTGTTGCAGTCAGGACTCTGAATGCCCCATTTGCTAATCCAAATTGTTAGGGTTTATAGTGTTTGCAGGCAGGAGTCCACATTTGCTACTCAAAATCATGTGGGCTAATAATGTGTTTCAGTCAGGACTCAGGATGCCCCATTTGCTAATCAAAATTGTTAGAACTAATATTGGAGTGCAGCCAGGAGACCCCATTTGCTAATCAAAATTGTTAGGGATAATATTGGGGTTCATCAAAGAGGCCACAGTTGCTAATCAAAATCGTTAGAGCTAATATTGGGGTGCAGACAGGAGGCCCCATTTGCTAATCACAATCATTAGGGCTAATAGTCCTGTGCAGGCACACTATCTCAAAAAATAAATACTAATTGTTTATTTAATAACAGGTGACTGACAGGTCTGTCTGAGCCTAAGGTTGTGAAACTGCTGGTTAAAAGAGGGGAAGGGTACATGCAACAGGAGTAGAAAAAAGTGAGGTCATAGTGGAAGGGGGAATAAACTTGGCATTCGACATTTACGTGGGTTAGGTGGTAATGTTACTGAAAGCTCTACTGAACAAACACCGTCTCGTCCTATCCAAAAACAACTGACAACATCCGTTACTGGACAGACTACTCGATTCTCTTTCTTTGGCAGCCACACAGAGCTATGCCTTGTAGATGAGGGTCAGAAGGAGCATGTGCTCCAGTGTATGGCTTATCAAGTGGCTTCCCTCCTCTTCCTCCACCTTAACATCACACACAGTATAATCCTCAGAGATAGCACCCCAATCACCCTTGATTTTCCCCGCATCACAATTTTCCAACCGCTCAACTGAGTGTGGAGAACTACAGATGGGACATTCTGCAGAGCTGTTTACACATTCAACTCAAAGGGCATCAGAGGTCTGCTCCGAAGAATCACAGAATCCAGTGGAGGAAAGTTTCTGCATCGATGCCCAAAATATTTTCCTGCGGCTGGATGAAGTAGGGTCCAAGCAGAATTCAGACCTTCATCAACAAAGGTTATCCCACATTGGTGGAGGTGACACTGATGACACTCAGATACCTGAGGCATACACGGACTATACTGTGCTATCAGGAGGAGGGTGACTCTCAGGGTCAGGAGTGTGAGAACAGAGAGGATGATGATGAGCTTGTTAATCCCATTTAGTGTGAATGCAGAGGCATGCAGCTGAGTAACTCAGCAGAGGCGGTGGAAGAGGAGGAAGACAAGGAGGTTACGTTGTGGCTTGCATCACAGACACGGAGTGATGCAACCAAGACAAGCAGTGCATCCTCATCCAAAACTCTGGCTGTGGCCAGCACCTATCACGAGTCTGTAGTTCGCAGGGGCGGGAAGCGTTGCCTAGCCTGGGCCTTTTTTGAGATTGCAAAGGATGACACAACTCACATTATCTGCCAACTTTGCAAAAAATGGCTCAGTAGAGATAAAATATCTGCCAACTTTGCAAAAAATGACTCAGTAGAGGTAAAAATTGCAATAATTTGAATACTGCATATGCATGATCCGGTATATGTGCGATCACTATGCCTTAATCTGGGAATCATACTGTGCTAAAATGAGAACTAGTTTGCCTCGCCAACCACCGGCCGTCTCATCAACCCTATCTGCTGATTCTTCCTCCTTCGTTATTGTGGCAAGTGTTGCCACAGAGGTCTCCAGCTGCAGAACCACCACTTGTTTACCCCCTACAGTCAGGGTGAGTGAGAGCCCGTCAACTGTTATGCAAATGGAGGTACCTGCTGTTTTTGACCGATCTCAGAGAATGAGCATACCACAACTTTCTCAATCCACCATAACATCTTCTCACTCACAGTCCAGCAGTTTGTCTTGTTCACCCTACTCCACCATCTCTCAGTACAGTAGGCCGCTCTTGGTCTCACAGTTGTGGTCACGTAAAAGAATGTTTCCTCCTAAACATGCCAAAGCTAAGAGCTTGAACTCCACCATCTCGAATCTGTTGGCCACAGAAATGCTGTCTTTCCGCCTGATGGATACAGACTGTTTCTGTAAGTTGATGACTTCTGCAGTCCCCCAGTACCAGTTGCCCAGTCACCATTACTTCTCTAAGAAAGATGTGCCTGCGCTACACCAGCATGTCGCAGACAACATCACCCATTCCCTGAAAAAATCTATGTTTGCCAGGGTGCATTTCACCACTGACACTTGGATGAGCAAACATGGCCAGGGGCGTTACATCTTGCTGACTGGGCACAGGGTGACTCTGGTGGCCGTGGGGGCAGGTGGTCAAGGGGCTGCTTCACAAGACTTGGAATCCCCAGGGCTTGCAGGACAAACCTCTGTATTTAATACTTCCTCCACTGCTTCTGGCTCCTCCACCTCCTCTAAGGCCTCCACCTGCGCCCTCAACATCTCCCTTAATGAGACACGCATTCCAACAGTGCAGAGAGAATCCCCTCCACCTCCGTACTGCACAGCCAGGTCTCACTGCAATCAGACAGTGTTTAAATTAATATGCCTTGGACATCTTAGTCACACAGCTCAAGAGTTGTGGACAGCTATCCACGCCGAGTTTGAGCAATGGCTGTCTCCAATGAAGCTGGAGCCAGGGAAGGCCATGTGCGATAACGGTACGAACCTGGTGATGGCCCCACACCAGGGCAACCTCACACGTGCCTTGCATGGCTCATGTCCTCAACCTAGTGGTACAGCAATTTCTCCGCCACTATCCCTGCTTGGATGAGCTCCTGCAGAAAGCACAGTTGCTGTGTGCTCATTTCAGCCGATCGCACCCTCCAGGTCATCGACTTGCATCGCTGCAATGGGCTTTTGTCATACCTGTTATCTGTCTAATTTGTGATATGCCATCATGGTGGAATTCTACTCTGCACATGTTGCAGCAACTGTGGCAGCAGCAACGAGCCCTGGTGCAATATGACCTTTTTCATAGCCTGGGCCAATGCAGTATGGATGTGGTGCAAATCATGCTTGTGGAGTGGGCACAAATGAAGGACCTCTGCTCCTCTCTGCTCAATTTCAAAATGGCTACTAGAAAGATGGTTAGCACTTACAATGGCATCATCAGCATTTCTATTACAGTCACCTACATGCTGGAGCACACTTTGAATAGTTTGTAGGAGGAGGTGGTGGTCCCAGAGGAAGAGTTGGAAGCAGGAGAGGGTGCAGAGGAGATAACAGTATCTCTAAGTTCCGGACTGTCGTCGCTCAAGCAGGTGCCTTATGAGGGTGGATTACATTGATCAAGGGGGGCTCATGGTGTGGGGGTGATCTCTTAAAGTGAGATCTTACTGATTTCCTGTTCCTGACCTAATATGAGCCAAGTGCATGCTTAGAGGAAAGAATGTATCAGATACACAGAGTCAGATATGTATTCCTCTCTCAGCGAAAGTTGGTACACAATTGAATTTTATTCTTAGAACAAAGAACCGTGCAACAGACAGGAAATGGATGTTGCACAACTTCTGAACAGCCACTGTCAGTCTTTGATAGGTCCATTTCAACTTTACTCCATATATGGTCTTCAGTGTTTTCACTTCTACATTTCAAAGATTCCTTCCAGGGTGTTGTTCAGGACTCAGACGCCATCTTGATGCACCATATCTGAACTGACTTATTTAAGGTTTAATAATTTATTTAATTAGCCAGTCTCTCCTTCACAATGGTACTAGACAAACTGTTAGTGAAGGTGCAGGAGCGGAGGAACAAATGGAAGAGGATAAAGAGGAAGATGTGATGGTTGTGCAACAGTCAGGAGATGAAGAGGATAATGATCCCATCTCTGTTGTCCGTGGTTGGCAGGAGGGGACGGAGGAAGCAACCTTGAGTGTTACCTATCCACCAACACACCATAGGCTTGGACCTCATGAAAGCGTCCGACACATGAGCGCATTCTTGCTGCACTATCTTTAACATGATTCCCGTATTCTTAGGGTTAGAAATGTGAAGGACTAAATTAAGAAAGATCAAAACTGAATGCTCCATTTTGTGCTTGTAACTCCATCTTGTGATTTATGAGATAAATTCTGTTACTTAACAAGGCTATAGTTCCTGGCCGATATAAAGAAGTAGAGTAAAGGTTATGGGCTGTAATAAAACAGCTCCAGTTTGGACAAGATATAAGATATAAGATACTCTGAAGAATAAGTATGCTATTGTTCCCTTCTATGGTCATGTGGATATGACCATATATGTAGTTTCCAGTCTTCCTGTATTTTCATTGGTTAAATGTTGTAGGTGTGGTTTTATACTATTGGTTGAAGTACAAACTCACTAAATACTATAAAAGATGATGATGTAATACATGGGGTAGAATCTGTTTTGATTCTCCCAGACAGAAACACGTCTCTGTTTAGTTATTTCTGTTGCTAGCAACGTTCTGTGAATTAATTTGGAAATCACTAGGTCAGCCGTGAAGGGTCACTTAGATCCTACCTCAACAAATGGCGCCAAACGTGGGGCCCCCATATAGGGACGCCTCTGCCCTGGAGGACAACAAGACAAAGAACCCTCGGACCGGACACAGGCACTGGAAAATTGGGACTGATCACCCCCCACAAACCACGGTAAGTTGGCAGTTATACTGTTCAGACTAACCATTTGGTCGGGTTTTCCTGTGTTTGTTGCTGGAAAGAGGATCTGAGGTTTGTCCCCTATGGTGGGGTGATTCTCGGGTGGAATCATATAGAGGTGTAGTTCCGCTGGGGGCCCAGTGTTCGAACCGTACCTCATAAGGGACGGACACCCCAGATTGACCAGTGATTGTAACTCTCATTTTAGTCAAAATATCCTGAAATCCTGATCACTGTTAGGCACGATGAAGTGATCGAAGATGGGAAGGATGCGAAACTCCGTTATATAATATACAGTATATATATATAACCAGAGGTGTCCGGAGGGATAGTCTAAGACGCCCTCCTCCTTTCACTGAGTATCGTGTTGTGGGGCCATCCCTGTGGGGGATAGATAGGCCCGGTGCGACAGACTATACGGCCGCTCTAGGACTGCGCACAATTTAAGTAAGGATATTTTATTAAAGTAGAATGTTTCCGTGGAAGAAAAGAAGAATCTGAATTTGTGTAATGGATTGGATACTGTCTGTCTTACGGTTCAAAGACAAAAGAAAAAAAAAAATCTATCAGAAATGCAAGGGAATTCGTGAGGGCGGGAGGATAAAGCCTACGCTATGGACGAGGGTGTTAGAAAGAACAAAGGCAGGTTGATATGGAGGTAGAAAA
>VIAB01006472.1:0-13026 GCA_009801035.1 Oophaga pumilio
TCCTCATATCGAGCCCCATGTGTCTCATGTGACTGATGTCTTCATGGAGGAAATAGGACAACGCGACCACCTTGTTAAGTAAGAGCTCCTCATATCGAGCCCCATGTGTCTCATGTATCTGATGTCTTCAGGGAGGAAATATGACAACCCGACCACCTCCTTACATAAGAGCTCCTCATATCGAACACCATGTGCCTCATGTGACTGTTGTCATCAGGTGGGAATATGACAACCCGACTACCTCCTTATGTTAGAGCTCCTCATATCGAGCCCCATGTGCCTCATGTGACTGATGTCTTCAGGGGGAAATATGACAACCCGACCACCTCCTTGTGTTAGAGCTCTTCATATCGAGCACCATGTGACTCATGTGACTGATGTCTTCAGGGGGGAATATGACAACCCGACTACCTCCTTATGTTAGAGCTCCTCATATCGAGCACCATGTGACTCATGTAACTGATGTCTTCAGGGAGGAAATATGACAACCTGACCACCTCCTTACATAAGAGCTCCTCATATCAAACACCATGTGCCTCATGTAACATGTCTTCAGGGGGGAAATATGACCACCCGACCACCTTCTTAAATAATAGCTCATCATATCGAACACCATGTGCCTCATGTGAGTGATGTCTTTGGTTTCTGAGTGTAAGATTATCTCTGTCAGTGAGAAGGTGATGACAGGAGTCCAGATCACACAAGGCTTCTTCTGATCTTTATTGTGTATGTACAAGGTAAATACAAATCCTTTGCTTTTAGGTACAGTACAAAATATTACCCCATCCCCGGCAGAGCTTGAATAAACACGGTGATTAATTACAGTTATTACTGTCCTAAAGTTAGATGGGACCAAACTAGAGCAGATGGGCAGTAAGTGAGCCAAATGTTTCAGGAGTTTAGGCTGTTGGATGAATTTGCTGCATCACGCTGGAAATATTAGACAGATATGTCAACCTCGGAGACCTCGGCACGGGGTGAATCTCCAGATGTGTGTCACTGCAAGAATGGAAGATATGACTTTTAAAAAAGGTCTGGATCAACATATTCTGGCCCAATTTATTGACATCAGACCACAGAGTACTATGGATGGCACATCTATAGATAGATACTACCAGCAGGTCTCCTCATACGTGCATCATCTGGTCAACAAGAACTTTTCTGCTTGAATTTCATAAAGACAAATGTTACGTAGCAAAACGACAGCCAGAACCAACATGTAAACTGTTGGAGAAAACAATTACAATCAAATTATCCAACTCCCATTGCAAATTAAGATTATTTGCAACAATTACAACAGCTCAACACAACTAATAACAACGATTCTACAAATACAAAGCAAAATGACAGTTTTATTTTTTGCTGAAGTCTCAAAATAATTCACCATCTTCATGATCAGTGTCTTTAGTAGATGACCTCTGGCTGTTATGACCTGCTGCAAACATGATGTATGAGCAGACACCAGCTTCTGTTAGTTTTTCGAGGAGTCCTAGATCATTCTTCAAGAGAAATGGACTCCAGTTAAAGGGAATCAGTCAGTAGGATCGTCCCTCCTAAGCCATCTATATGGGCACGCAGGTCAGGGGAAGCTGAATAAAATGAAACCATGATATCTGTGATCTGATGTCTTATTCCATAGAAATACCCATTTTTTAATATGTAAATGAGCTGTTAAGATGTCTGGGCCAGACATAGATCTTCCTGAGGATCTGCCCCCAGATATTATTGAAAATGACAGGGGGATTTACCAGTGTAAGACATGTAATGATTGACAGTCCACTCTCCTGAGCTACATGTCTCACACTGGTAACTCTCCCTGTCTTCAGGGGGAAATATGACAACCCGACCGCCTCCTTATGTTACAGCTTTCTTATATCGAGCCCCATGTGTCTCACGTGACTGATGTCTTCAGGGGGAAATATAACAACCCGACCACCTCCTAATGTTAGAGCTTCTCATATCGAGCCCCATGTGTCTCACGTGACTGATGTCTTCAGGGGGAAATATGACAACCCGACCGCCTCCTTATGTTAGAGCTCCTCATATTGAGCACCATGTGACTCATGTGACTGATGTCTTCAGGGTGAAATATGACAACCCGACCACCTCTTTATGTTAGAGCTCCTCATATCGAGCCCCATGTGCCTCATGTGACTGATGTCTTCAGGGGGAAATATGACAACCCGACCGCCTCCTTATGTTAGAGCTCCTCATAATGAGCCCCATGTGCCTCACGTTACTGATGTCTTCAGGGGGAAATATGACAACCCGACCACCTCCTTATGTTAGAGCTCCTCATACTGAGCCCCATGTGCCTCACGTTACTGATGTCTTCAGGGGGGAAATATGACAACCCTTACCACCTCCTTACATACAAGCTCCTCATATCGAGCACCATGAGTCTCATGTGACTGATGTCTTCAGGGGGGAAATATGACAACCCGACCACCTCCTTACATAAGAGCTCCTCATATCGAACACCATGTGCCTCATGTAACTGATGTCTTCAGGGGGGAAATATGACAACCCGACCACCTTCTTAAATAATAGCTCCTCATATCGAACACCATGTGCCTCATGTGAGTGATGTCTTTGGTTTCTGAGTGTAAGATTATCTCTGTCAGTGAGAAGGTGATGACAGGAGTCCAGATCACACAAGGCTTCTTCTGATCTTTATTGTGGATGTACAAAGTAAATACAAATCCTTTGCTTTTAGGTACAGTACAAAATATTACCCCATCCCCGGCAGAGTGCTAACTAGACATTGGGGTCCATGACTTTACAGGTGGTAAACTATCAACCACCCAATGACAGCTGTTATCTCACACCAACGATAATGGTCTCAATGGAGTCTACTCCAGAAGACTCCTCTTCACCCTCCAACCAAAGTGCACACACTACTGTATACACCCCTGTAAACTTTTTAATGAATCAACCATAGAGAAAGCCAGGTCTGAAAAGGAAGGATAGGCCAACGACCCAAAGCTATCTATCCAAAAATAATCTGTTCGTGGGGTACTCAGTACCGAACCTGTTAGCTTCAATGGGAGATGTCACGGTGGCGGTGACCCGGTCCGTGGCCCCAGGCGGTCAATTAGAAGGGGATATATTTTCAGGGGATAAAGTTTATGTAGTGATTCGTGACGCCAGTTGGAGTGTTCGACTGTAGTATAGCCGGCACTGCAGATGATCCCTGGGGGAGTAGATGGTGATGGCAGTGCAGATGTTAAAACCCTCTCCAACCAGGGCAGGTCCCCCAGAGATGGTGATACAAGTAGAAGGCACCGAGTAATGAAGCAGGAGACATGGAAAGTCACTTTAGTATTTACTGGAGCTCTGTTGCACTTCAGAGGAGATATTACAACTCTCACAGTTTACAGTTTGCTCTGGATAATGGGAGTTAACTTTCCCTGCCAGGACTCAGTGTATCCCCCTGCTAATCTAATCCCTTCTGGGACCGAGGCTTTCTGGAGTTTAGAACTTCTCAGTATCGCTTCTACTCACTGTGTATTTCACCTTCAGCAACCTGCAGTTTGAATCCTTTGTGAAGCTTGCAATGTCCTTCACTGACTCCTGGTCACTGCTGTAATTCTGAGGTAAAAAACAACACCTACTGCTGATTGTGTTATCCCACGCAGTCTCTCAGCATATCACCCAGCTCTGGAAGCATGTATGATCTAGGGGCTGGCTCTCTGCTTGCTAGATAACACTCAGCGATCAGCCACATGTCTCATGGCGTCCCCAGTGTTCTTCCTCCTTCCCCTCACACCAACAACAACTTGGCTCCTCCCCCTTCCCAATTAGGGTATGTCTACCAAGCTCTCTGCTTCAGACAAGTAAGGGAATGAGGCAAATTATGTGTGCCTGTCCAGCAGAGAAGGCATAACTCCAATTGCTTACAACACACATATAAAACAGTACACTTTTAACCCTTTTGTGGCGAATAAGACGCAGGGCACCACATATGTTTGAGCAGAGAGCTGCTAGCACCGCCCCTGAGGAGGAGAAGCTACAGATCCCACAAAGAGAGTGAGAGGAAGTTGGGACAGTCCCGCTGAATCTGGAATGATTGGGATCTGTGCTAAAAATGGTGGAGCTATCTATTAGGACTCAACCAAAATATGTCTATTAGTAAAAACATGCAAGAGATACTGTATGTTTATATAAATGCACTGCTTTACTGGTGTCGACAAGCCTCAGCCTCCAAGAAACAAGGCAGATCGCCCTCATTGTTACTGCCCTACAAGCAGGGACGTACATAGCAATCACAGGGCCCCATAGCAAAAGTTCTATTTGGACTTTCTGAACCTCTAATATACATATATATTTATATTTTTCACGGAGATGGAGATATATATACTGCATGTGTGTGTAATAAATACATATATATGTATATACGTTAGCATTCGGTTCTGCTGATTCCAGCACAGTCAGACTTGCAGTCAGGTGACAACTAGTGTCGGCTGTCAGTGAACAGAACACTGCAGACATGGCTGACTCTCTACCTGACATATGACAGCAAGTGTGCAGAGCGCCTCCTCATGGTTTCATGATTACTGCTGGAACCGGCAGGGTCCGACCATGTGTATATTATATTATATGTCTGGTATCTGTATCATCTGGTATCTACTTTATTCATTGTCTATGGAACTGATGGAAATAGCCGAGCGCAGCGCTCAGCAGTTCTATAGATAATGGAGAGAGCAGAGGCCGAGCATGCACAACTCTGCTCCATCCAGGACGAGACTGCAGACCCCTGTACTCAGTATCTCTGAGGGGCTCAGCAGCTCTATGGATAATGGAGAGAGCAGAGGCCGAGCATGCACAACTGCTCCATCCAGGACAGGACTGCAGACCCCTGTACTCAGAATCTCTGGGGCCCAGTGGTTGGATCATATGGATCGGAGATAACTTGATTATTTGGTGAATAACCCTTTAAAGAGCCTGGCTGATTTTCCTCTTCTTTACAATTACAGTATCATATATGAACCAAAAACATACTGTATATGTTCACATATACATACACATACCATATACATGCACACACATATACATATATACAGTATGTACTGTACATACACACACATAAATAATAAAAAATACATATATTTGATATCGCTGCATTCAGAATTGTCCGATCTATCAAAATCTAAAATAAATTAATCCGATCAGTAAACGGCGTAACAAGAATCAAATTTGAAACTCCAGAATTTTGGCTTTTTTGGCCTCTGCAACTTTGCAATAAAATGCAAAAAGAGGTGATCAAGATATTGTATCTACTCCAAAATGGTATCAATAAAAACATCAGCTCAGGGCGCAAAAAATAATCCCTTACCCAGCCCCAGATCCCGAAAAATGGAGACGCCACAGGTCTCGGAGGATGGCGACACAAGCAAATTATTTTTTCTTTACAAATTTCTGATATTTTTCACAACTTAAATAAAAAATAAACTATTCATTTTTGGTATCTGTGTGCTCGTACTGCAGAATCACGTCGCCAGGTTAGTTTTACCATATAGAGAATATGGTAAATGAAGAACCCAAATAACAATTGTGGCACTGCACTTTGCAATTTCAACTCACTTGCACACAGTCACATGATAAACTGAATGTTGTCAATCAAAAGTACAACTCTTCCCACAAAAAAAGAAGAAAGCGTAGGGTTATGTGGACGGAAAAATAAAAAAGTTATGTCTGAAGAAGGGGAGAAAAAATGAAACAAAAAAGCGGAAAATGGCCGCGGCATGAAGCGGTTACAGAGAAAGATATTATCATATTAACACATACACGAGTTTTATAATTTATCGGTCTTTTGATACACCATGATTGTGTACTTTTATGTACATTTTTATAGCATCATTTTCGTTTTGGAGGACGGTATATATGTTAGGCCGGGATCACACATGCGAGAAACACGGCTGAGTCTCGCATGTGAAATCCCAGCTCTGGCGCCGGCACTCGGGAGTGGAGTATGCGGCTGCATGTATTTATATGCAGCCGCTCGCTCCACTCCTGAGTGCCGGCGCCAGAGCTGGGATTTCACATGCGAGACTCAGCCGTGTTTCTCGCATGTGTGATCCCGGCCTTATTCACATCATTCTTGCTGGTTGTGGATAGAAGGCAATTCATTGCCATTCAAGAATGTGTCATGTGCCACCTTGTGGTAGAATTAGGATATTACAGGTTACAAAGTATTTTTTACAGAACAGTTACTCAGTAGGACAGTCAGACCTGCCATAACATGACAACCGCTTATTGTGTCGCGTTAACAAAATTCTCCTGTTAGCGTAATGATGGATGCATCTGAACTGGTGAAAGATTCAACAACAAATCCGCTTTAAACTGTTCCTCATTTATGCCAGTGCAACCTGCAATAAGGTGGCTGCAGAGTCCAGAGTTGGCGTGTGTGTGTAAATCATAATGATTCAATACAAGCCTCTCTGATTCACAATCATGACTTTTCTTGTTTTCTTGATCCCTTCACGACCAATGAGTTATAGATGCGTCACCAATTGAGTCCCTGTCTATGATGCGGGCTCCTGCACTGAGCCTGCATCTTTCCCACACAAGACAGCTGATCTGATTTCTGCCCCTAATAAATTGCAGAATTGAAGCTTTTTGGTACCAAAAAAAAACAGCTAAAAAATAGTTAAACATGCAACTTCACATCTGCACCAAAAACACATTGAAAAAGGGAGAAAAGGCATAAAAAATGCAGCAAAGATGCAATAATCATAGAAGATTGTTATTGCGTAGTTTGGTGCAGACACCTGCAGAAAACAAAAGGCACAGTGTGAACACGGCCTTACAGACCCAAAAAAGACAGATATCATGCAGCAAACTTTACATAAAGATGAGAAAGTTCTGAGGCTGTGCGCACACGTTGCGGATTTTGATGCGGATCCGCAGGGTTTTTGGACACGCAGAATTGCACCAAATCCGCAATGTAGTGCACAACCAATGGTAATCTATGGTAATCCTGAATTGTTGTGCACATGCTGCAGAAAAATCCGTGCGGATTCGCAGCGTTTTATTTTCCGCAGCATGTCAATTCTTTTTGCGGATTTGCAGCATTTCTGCACCCATTGACTTCCATTGAATCAGTAAAATCCGCAGCAAAAACGCAGGTGTAAAAAGATTTGTGGATTTGCTGCGGATGTGCGTGTGAGAAACGCTGCAGAAAGGAAGTGTGTGGGCGGAGAATGGGTGTGTGGGCGGAGACTATGTGTGAGCGGAGAATGTGTGGAGGTCTGTGTGCAGGTCATAGATTGGCATTCCAGGGAAGTAGTCAGCTGGGGTCAGTCGTGTGAGGGCTGCTGCACTGGGGCTACTGTCTCTGCCTTCTTTCTACAACCTTCCCCTTCTTCTCCAGTGGGGGCAGCTGAGGTGCTGCCAAGGAGTAGGGGCAAGTCCCATCCCTCACCACTAGCCAACCCTGTGAGTCGGAGCCCTCTTGGGAGGAGGGGTCAGGAGAGGGTGGTGATTTCCTCTGAGAAATGTGTGAGTGTGGTGACACAGGGGGATGCCTCGTTGCCAGTTCCTCAAAGAGTTCACCATCTTGTGGCAAATGTGTGTGTGGCAATAAACGTTCAGGTCCGGACCTGTGTGTGAACGAGTATGTATGGGTGGCCACCAAAAACATCCGGAGGAAGGGTGCTGCTGGAGTCTGGAGTTCCAGGATGATCGGGCCATATCGGGTGTTGGCCATTCTCGGCCCGGGGACTTAACAGCTGCAGTTACCCCCAGTAATGCCCATACATTAATCGTTCCACAGGTCAGCGCTCTGGAGATTTGTGGCACCTCCGGAGCATACGTTATTGCCCCTTCCATCTGTCCGTGTTTGCCATAAACCTGAGAGTCAGGTGACTGCTGGGGTGAACCCTGTTGGATCGAGGCGTCCTCACCCTAGGTGGTACATGAGGTGCAGTGTTGAGGGTCCAGAAGCCCCTCATTAAAGGAGGGGTACTGTCACGATCCACTTTTGGATCTGTGGCAGATCTCTCTTTGCATATTAAAACCTTTTTCCTTTCAGACCATCAGGAGTTAATGTCAGTCCTTTCCCCCGGTGGCCGCTGGTGTAATTACATTGCTGCTGACTTGTCAGGGGAAGGTGATGACCACTCCCACCATCCTTTATAAGGTCACCTGAGGCGTCAGCTGACTGTTGGTGACAGTGCTACCTTTTGGAGACCAACTAAGCTGTAGTCAGGAGCTTGCTGAGCGCAGTGGTACTTCTGCTGTTTCCCTGATTTGGTGCCTTACTCTGCTGTGCGGTGCATTGCAGCAGAGCAAGCTAAGTGTTTATTGTTTTGTTATTTAAGCCCTAGGTGTCTGTCTTTCCTTTTTGTTGTTTTGGTGTAATTCACTTTATTCCCTGTCTCACCTCCTGGGAGGGGGTTGGTGGGTTTAGCTCAGGGCTAAACAGGAGACAGGGACAGGTCGGTGACTTGGGCCTCACTACCTTCAAGTGTACCCCCAAGTTAAGGAGACAGAAACAGGGCCCTTCCTTATTAGCCTTATGGGCAGTTCAGGGGCCCAGGTTCCTCGTCCCCTGTATTTCTACAACTGCCCCGTGACACTTCCCCAACGCAGTGCTGTCACAGACTCTGCACATACACGGCCTCTCCATATGTTATTCAGGAATCTAGTCCCCACCTAGGACCTTCCAACACACAGGCCTTTCAGGTCCATGACCTCACCATGTGCTCTTCAGGAAGTTAGGACCTTCCAACACACAGGCCTTCCAGGACCTTACATCACTGACCATGTGACCAGACCACAGTCACATTATATCACTCTAGGCACCCCCATAGGAACGAGGTGTGTGTGGTTAGCCAGTCCCGCCCAGCTCTCCAACTAACCCTGTAAGCCCCCCTAAAAAACTAAACAAACACTTGTGGGACTACAGGTCCCAGAACAACAACATTTTTAGGGCTTAAAGTGCAGAGGACATCCTCCATCTCTGAGACACATACCGGCCATTCACAATGACGCCAGTCACTGTCTCACCGTCAGTTACTCCTTTGACTGCCATGCACTCCCATGGCCTCAATACGCCTCCGTGCATAACCTGAGGAGAACATACAGCATCCCCTAGCTGTAACAGGGGTTACTGCCTCACATATCCCCCCCTCTGTTTAATCTTGTGGGGTTGAACACTTGCCATAAACCAGGGGCCTCGAGACCTGGCACCCATGTCACCATGCCCTACCAGTTGAGAGGGCCCTCTCAGTCGTCTTTGAGCATTAGCTCCTGAGACGTATTCCAGCACTGTCACTTTGTTAAACCTCCCCTGCCCCCAGTGGTCAGTATGTAGGCCTTGATCTTTGGCCCTTGAGTTACAGTCTGTCTGTGTCATCAGACCCTTTTTAGTCACCACATTTTCCAAGTGTGCCCTTTCACCCGACCTTTCTTTCCATGGCCACCTCCCATGGTCGGTGCGGTCATAAGATCCACTTACAGTCGAGGCTACTGTCTGGTCTAAGTCTGACTCTTTGTCACTACGTCCGCTACAGGGTTTCCTGTCTATGCTACTCAGCACTGAGTTAACAGAGGAGTTACAACTTCTACCCGTTTTAACCTCTAATTGCATACTGCCAGTCTTTAGAGAACCCCCTCGTCTCTCTATACCTCGGGTTGGAAGTGGTTGCCATCTTTTTCCCAATTCCTGTAGCTGTACCTTAATCTGCAGTTTTTCCTTTCTCAACTGCTCTACCTCTCGTAGGTACGTCACCCAATATTCAATAAGCATTGAATAAGCATTGAAACAAGTCTTCCAATGACTTTCCTCACCAGATTTCTGGGTACTTGAACGGTGTCTTCCACAAAGCCCAGCCAACTTTGAGCTTTCCTGGCATGCTCCAAACGTCAAGTGGCTTCCTTATTTCTGAACAGAATCATCTGTTTTGTGCGAAGGCTTTGTAGGTGCTTATCCCTCAGGATAGCCACCCGCTTCACTGTGACTTCACTAGTTGACAGTATCACCAACTGTTTTGTCTCTGGTGCCCAGTTCACACTACATGTTTCTACTGCCTTTCTATAGGCCTCATGCACAGCCTCCCTGGCACATGCCTCTCGTACGTCTTCAGGTACCTCTATCACGCACTTGAAGAGTAAAGTCTCACTCTCTTCATAGACTGACGGCTCCCACTTTGCCTTGGACATTACCATCAAGACATCTGCCCCGTCCAGGTGATTGTCTTGTTCAGCTCTTAGCACAAACTCTTCCTAAGTTTTACACTCTTCAAGACCCCTCGACAAGATGGGCATTTGCAGTTCCGCCTTGCTACTATTCTGGCACTGCCGCTGTAAGTCTGCGACCACCATCTCCTTCTATTGTAGAAGTCCTCCTAATGCTTATCTGAGCACCTCCATATCTTCCAATATGGCCTTGTTCACGGTTTGACACATTGACAGGTGACCTCTGAACTCAGAGATTTCCTTCTCCAGCTCATCCATTCTGTGCTCAGCCGCTTATCTCAGGACCCTTTCTCGTTCAACATGCTCTTTTACTGTCTCTTTAAGCATCTCTATTTCGTGATCCTGTTCTCTTTTGGCCAGCACATGTTGCACAATAACTTCTTTAATTATATTTTCAGATGGGCCATCTTGCCCACGCACACTCATCCGCTTCAGAGTTCTACCTGTTCCTTCATCAACAGGTTCCACTTTCTCTTGGGTCTTCTGTCCATCACCTTCGACCACCTCTAGGGTCTCTGCTGAGCTCTCTGAAGAATCACTGTTCTCATTCTCAGACTCTAAAACCGTATTTTCCTCAACTTTCTGTTCTTGTGCTTTCTTGTCTCCAATCTGAGCTTTGACTGCCGAGACCTCAGACTCCAGGCGACGCACATGATCCAGCGATGTGGAGTTGGCGGCTTCCATACTCGACACCTTCAACCTTTCTTGAGGCTCTGCCCGGTCACCCTTATGTACCTCTCGACTCTCTGGAGCTTCAGAGAACTCCACACTCTCCAGCTCTTCAGCATCATGTTCTCTGGAGCCTTCACAATACTCAACCCTTTCACCCCTCTCTGTCACCACAGACGTGGGTCTATTACAGGTCTGTTCTCCATGACCTTTGTAGATTCTTGCTCTACCAGTGCTCTCCCGGATTTCTTCTCCTTCAGCGCCACCAACTGACCGACCATCAGCTGCTTGTTCCGAAACCGAGGAGGACAACCACACCATCTTCTTGTCTGGCTCCGTCGTCCTGTCTACTCATTGTGGAGCATTGTCGTTCCACTATGTCAGTGCTTCTGACAGTACACTATTGTACTGTCCTTCCTGCTCTCTTCAGTGTCTAGAAGAGAATTCACATGAGAAATAGAAGTACACGACCTTCTATTATCAGTAAGAGTCACTGGGATAACTTCTTTGTGGCCCTTGCTCCTCCTGCGGCGGAAGGTTTTGCCAACCTTATGAGGTCTTACCTTACTGTGCTCCTCCTCTCTCTTAAAGTCACAGTCACCCCTGTAGTCTGTGTCACACCCCACAACATGGTGAACCCTCCTCCAGTTGCCCTCTAACTGGGTGTCAGCTCCACATGTTTTATTTAACACAACACTATCAGTCATCCTGCGGTACACGTCAGTTGACATGAGGTCCGTAAGCTGGGCAGACGCACCCTTCCCCCTGGTCACCCTGACTTCTGACTCGTCAATTTTGGGAGGTATTACCGCCTTCATGAACTCAATCCCATCAGGATAGTCCTTAGTACCCCCATGGACACAAGATGACCCCCATCTTCTTATTGGGCACTCCCCATCCCTTGGGCGCAACCCTCATCAGAGTCACCGAGCTCCCAGCATCGACGAGTCCGACCATATCCTCGTCGTTCATCTGTAGGGCACACTCCTGTAGCATCTTAATGGGTGGGTAGTTCATATAGCAGACTAGACATACATAGTACAATTGCCCCTGGCAACAGTCAGTCTGCGCCACCCTTTTACCCCTTTACCCACAAGAGTGGTTTGCATGTTAATAACCAGGCCAATTGTTAAAATTCTGACCACTGTCCCTTTATGAGGTAATAACTCTGGAAAGCTTCCATGGATCCCAGTGATTCTGACACTGTTTTCTCATGACATATTGTACTTCATGATAGTAGTAAAATTTCTATGATATGACTTGCGTTTATTTGTGGAAAAAGCAGAAATTTGGGAAAAATTTTGAAAATGTCAAAATTTTCCAAATTTGAATTTTCATGCCCTTAAATCACAGACACATTTTTTTTGTTAGGAAGTTATAAGAGACAAAAATTAAACCAATTTCTCATTTTTACACCACTTTTTTTTAGGGACCACATCACATTTGAAGTCACTTTGAGGGGTCTATATGATAGAAAATACCCAAAAGTGACACCATTCTAAAAACTGCACCCCTGAAGGTGCTGATAACCACATTCAAGAAGTTTATTAACCCTTCAGGTGCTTCACAGTAATTTTTGGAATGTTTAAAAATTATGAACATTTAACTTTTTTTCACAAAAATTTAATTCAGATCCAATATGTTTTATTTTACCAAGGGTAACAAGAGAAATTGGACTGCAAACGTTGTTGTACAATTTGTCTTGAGTACGCTGATACCCCATGTATACAGGTAAACCACTGTTTGGGCGCATGGCACAGCTCGGAAGGGAAGGAGCACCGTTTGACTTTTCAATACAAAATTGGCTGAAGTTGAGATCGGACGCCATGTCGCGTTTGGAGATCCACTGATGTGCCTAAACAGTGGAAACTCCCCACAAGTGACACCATTTTGGAAAGAAGACCCCCTAAGGAACTTATCTAGATGTGTGGTGAGCACTATACAGGTAAACCACTGTTTGGGTGCATGGCAGAGCTTGGAAGGGAAGGAGCACCTTTTGACTTTTTCAACTCAGAATTGGCTGGAATTGAGATCAAATGCCATGTTGCTTTTGGAGAGCCCCTGATGTGCCTAAACAGTGGAAACCCACCAACTATAACTCCAACCCTAACCAAACACACCCCAAACCATAATCCCAACCCTAACCATAACTCTAAC
>VIAB01006473.1:55902-69632 GCA_009801035.1 Oophaga pumilio
AAACTTACAAAATCAGCAAGGATCAAATACTTATTTCCCCCGCTGTATATATAATACCAGGATAAGGTACATATATACCAGGATGGAAGATATATATATCAGGACTAGGGGGAGCCCGGGCCAAATTTAGCACCGGGGCCCATCAGACTGTAGTTACACCACTGCCCATTGCACTACTTTAAATGCTAGACTCTAAGGGCCAGATTCATTGTTGCATTTGCACCTTTTTTATTACTATTTTTGGTGTTTGTCGCCTGTTATGCACCTGTGCCTTATTCAGCTTTTATTTGCTCTTTTTTTTAAACTTTAAATTCAATTGCCTTCTTTGTTTGCTTTTTTTTTTTTGCTTAATTTTGTGAGCGGTGCTTGGAATTTCCAGATGTTTGCAGTTGATTCATTAATTGCAATGTTTTAAAAAGTCACCACATTTTTTGCAAATGTACTCCAGTGTCTACCTGCAGTGATTTTCGTACTTCTGTAATGTTTGCACAAATTTTGTAACATTTTAATGGAACACGCAAATTTTTGCACTAAAAAGCTTCAAGACAGGTTAAAGACAAAATAAAGAACATTTTTCATTTGATGCTAAATTAATGAACCATGTGCACCTTTTTGAAGCATTTTGACACAAAAAATGTCAAAGAACGCCACAAAACAAATAAAGAAAAAAAATTGAAAAAAAATGAAAAAGATGACTCAGCCCTTGGCTTTGTTAGGCCTGTTTCACACTTCCTTTTTGTGGCGTCAGTCAAAATCCGTCATTAGCAGAAAAAAACGGATCCGACGGATTTGCCTGGTGGATCAGTTTTTTTCCCCATAGACTTGTATTAGCTACGGACTACGACGGATGGCCTTCCGTTTCGTCCATCGTGCGACGGATGCGTCATAAAATTGCTGTCCGTCGGACGGAAAAATCGTCCATAGGAACGTTTTTTGTGTGCGTCAAAAAGATGGACAATGACGGATCCGCCGCCGTCCGTCATCTGCTAGAATGGACTCCTATGGGCGACGGATGCGTCGCCGTCCATCACATGACGGAATCCAATGACGGATTGCTTTTTTCAAACTGAGCATGCCCAGAAGAATTTCCATTCCATAAATTTAACCCCACAATCTCTCTCTCTCTACCACCCACCCCAGAAGCCCATGTCAGGTTCAAAAGTTCACATCACGGCAATGACGGATCCATCAAAATAACTGATCCGTCGCATCAGTTTTTTACAATTTACACTAGATCCATCTTTTTACAACTTTAACGGATTTGTGACTGATTGTAAAAAACTGAAGTGTGAAACAGGCCTTAGACAAGCTGTGACTGAGGTTACTAGATGGCAAAACCAGTGCTGGTATCACTTTGGAGCTGACTAAGGAGTGGAGTTCTTCACTCTTTACCCCGGCACATCCCTTACATGTATACACCTGTGAGTGCGTTATGTGTTATGCCAATTTTTTAATTATGAATACATTGGCGCTTGATGGACAGAATTGTTTAGTCCCCCAGGAATATTGTCGGATACTAGCAACAGTTCAAAAAGATATTTCTCACTTGGAAGAAATGAGCTTGATGGTTACAGACCTATATACAATTGGTCAGAGCGATGATTAACCACACATCACTATAAATCACAAATTATTTCATTATCAGGTAATTGTGACGCCTTTTAAAAGGAGCCTCAATAAGCGACATCCAGGAAGACTTGTCTCATAACACCATATTAAAAAATGTCCTTTATTTTCCAGAGCAGAGCACCAGTACAAAAGAGCAACTCTCTCTTGAGCAGGTCCGGATGATCTATATATTATGTGAATAGCAATTCATGTGTATGAGCAGCATGGGGAATGGCTGGCAGATGCTGAAGTGGATTACTGCGGCATTTTCTACAATATACCATACAAATCTGGAGAGTGGTTCATAAAGAAGCATGGAGGGTCATAGCATATAGTCTGTGGATGGCAGCTGTGTTATACAGCCGGTATCTGCCTGTAACAGCTCCAGACAGAGCAAGCTCTGGCTGTTTCAACATTGAAATGCTGCTGTCAATCACTTAAAGAGGAATTTAAATAGTTGACTTTCGCAGTGTGTGTGTGCACTGACTTCCATCATCTCATGGCACAATCACTGGGTGCCAATAAGTTGTCAGCACAGTCAGGGGCTCGTATTTCCTCCACTGAAGCTAAGCTTGTGGACTGTATGTACTCCTGCATGTAACAGCATAACAGCAGCAATTGGAGCTAAGCTCTGATCCCTGCTGTTAACCATTTAAATGCCACAGTCAATCTCTGAAAGCAGAATTTAACACCAGTTGTAATGGGGACACCGTTCTGGACACATATCAGCCCCTCCCCCATAATGCAATACAATAAGTTGTCATGACAGCTTGGTGTCAGGTGAAGACCATATGGCTGCCGTAACGGTGTGTCAGGACTCCTATGGAGCCTAGTCGCAACCGTCGTTTTTGCTGTATACTGCAATACTGTGGCATTTCAGTCTATAGAACCAGTAATCAAACGATTTCACAAAAAGACTATGAAAAAGTAAGATAAAAAATAAAAAAACATAAAAAAAGTCTTATAAGTTTGAATCAAACTCTTCTGTCCCCCATTAAAGATAGACATAAAAAATAAATATATTTGTTATAATCACATCCGTAAAAGTCTGAACTATCAAAATATAAAATTATCTAACTCATATGGCAAACATTGTAATGAAAATAATAATTGGAATTTTAGGCTTGCCACTTTTCGATCCCTGTGCTCCCTTCATCCCCTCAAAATGCAATTAAAACAATTTACCTCACAATGGTATCAATGAAAGATTCATCTCACCATGCCAAAAACAAGTCCTATCTCGGCCATCAGCGAAGAAATAAAAAAAAATTACACACCATTTTGTTCTTTTTTTTCCACAGATTTCTGTTTTTTTTCTCACCACTAAAATAAAAAAAATACAAATTTGGTACTTGCGTAATCACACTGACCTGACGTTTTTATAGGACAGTGAACACCATAATAATATTAAAACCCTCAAAACACACTGGGGAAATTGTGTTCTACTCTCCATTAAAACCGCTTTTGGATTTTTTCTCATTTTTCAGTACATTATACGTAACATGGTCTCGCTAAAAACTACAACTCGTCCCACAAAAACAAGCCATTCTATGACTACATCATAAAAAAAAAAGTTATTGCTATTGGAGGAAGGGGGGGGATAAGACGAAAGCCTAAAAACAAAAAAATCTGTAAGGGGTTATTTGTAATTTTCCTCCAAATTTCCCTCAAAATAAAATGATGCTCCCCATGTTCTCAAAACTGCTTCTGATTCGAAAACTGTTTCAGAGCTTTATGGTTATCTGTAATCCAACATCAAGTAATCTCAAAAATCTACTAATCCACCACATCCAAAGGGCATAGGGCTCAAACACTCCATATCTTTCTAGTGAAATGATCTTTTATTGCGTGTGATGGTCTGACCTGACCCTGGCGATGTACGGTCGCCTCGCCAAGTATTTTCCAGAATTGCACTATATGTGATGCCTTTAGGGAATGGTCTCTCTCAGCCTTTATTTACTCAGCAGAGTTAGTGGGTCGCATTGGGAACTCTGTGCTAGTTGTAGTCATTGGACACCAGTGTGCTAAGGAAAATATGAGGGATTTATGAAGCCCTTGTGTGTGTTTTCCATCTACTGACAATAAGGACAGATGCTGTATAAGCTCCCTGACACTGAACACTGAGCAGGTACATGCTCTTTGTGATGTTTTTTTCCTTGCAGTGGAGTATGGCTGTTCATGGCGGCTGTTTTATAGTACTTTATCATTATTAAAGTGTCAGGGATAATGGTCACATGAAAGCATTTTGCAGCTTGCACATTTTTACTGTTTAACAATACATCTGTTCACTACAATAAAACATCCCCGGGGTATGGGTCATACAGCAGTTTATTCGTCATTTTCTTATTCGAAGTGCTGTCGCTCCTGTTCAACGATAAGTTAACCTATTCTATCTGGAGAACAGTCAGAACATTACACGATGCAGATCTCTGCTTTCAGCATTTATTAGCACATTTATATGGATATCTGTATCTCACATAATCCGTTATTAGGCATTTGTCCTTTTATTCACTTAAAGGCTACATGTCCTTTTGTACAAAACCTTGGGAAAAGCGTTGTCTCATCCTCTTCGACAAGATAAATCTGATTTTGGTGCACACAACAGTACAATTTTTCCAGGGACTGTCCCAGGGCTCATGCTCTGAAACTTGCCATTCATTCTTTGTTAGTGGACAGTTCCTCTAAGGGAAGGTGCACACGACCATTTTCTTTCCATCCGAGAAAAACGATGCTATTATTGTGATCAGAGTTTGATCAGAGTGGCATCGATATTTCTATAGCTCCATAAATTCCACAGCACTTTACAGAAATCATCATTGCTGTCCCCGATGGGGCTCACAATCTAGATCCCCTATCAGTCTGTCTTTGGATTGTGGGAAGAAACCAGAGAACTCAGAGGAAACTCGCACAAACACGGGGAGAACATACAAGCTCCTTGCAGATGTTGTCCTTGGTGCCCACCCTCCCCATTCTTTCAGTCCGTGAAAAACAGACTGTATTCGAGTGTCATCTGAAAATTATGTTAATTGGAAAACCACATTATGCGCACTCACATAGCTTAGTTTTCTGCATCTTTTGTCTTGCCTAGTTTTCAGAATAATTTGTAGGGGGATTAATCCGTGACAATGTGCCTTTAATGCTAAACACTAACAGTAATAATCATTGGTAATGATCATGTGTTAGTAAACGCGGCCACCTAGGATATTAAAACAAACCATAAAACCAATACAAAATGCATAGTAAAAAGTAAAAAAAAGATTTAGTGCAGACATACATATAAAGTTACAGCTTTTCTATTTGTAGCTATTCTATTTAAAAAATGGAGCTTCACTTTAATTTGGCAGGCCACAGGCAATTATTCCCATGCGCTTAATTATGCCTTTATTTTTGGGTTTAATGTGGAAAACATCCACTGTTTTTTCTTTACTGACATTTTTCATATTGAGACAAATAAGTTAGTTTTGTTTGCAATTTTAACAAATAAGTCTTCAGAGGCATAAGCCCAAATGTATCTTTCATGATTAACAGTATGAATTACTATCATTGCACTAACAAGTATACAACCCTTTAGGACTGCTGCAGTACATACTGTGCCTCTGAGTCATCAATATGATATAGGTGGGTGTCTGACAACCAGAACAACCACTAATCAGCTGAAATTTGCAGCATCCAGATACAAGCAATGTACAGTACAGGTGGGAATTGAACACCTCACCTACGTACGTTGCTTTGTGGCTGCTTATGAGTGCTGGACCTGATTTTCTTTTCAAGTGAAAGGAAGTAAAAGTGCAGTCAGATTTCAGCTGATCAGTCGATTTCATATTGATCCATTGGCTAGGTCATCAGTTGTTAATCCCTGGACATTTTATTGTCACAGAGATATTCTCCCTTAGTGGGCATGCTCCACTTGCGATGAAATCAGAGGAATTCAAGCCAATGAAAAATCTGATTGAATTCGGACCAATGTTAATCTATGATGGTGTGTTCATCTGCGATTTTTTTTCCAGCCTGGATCGGATCACGACCGGACTGGAAAAAATCGCAGCATGCTGCGATTGTCATGAAAAATCGGATCGCATCCCGCAATAGAAGTAAATGGGTGCGATAAACAATTGCACAACACTCGCACAGCAATCATACCATGCGAGTGCTGTGCGATTGTTATGCTGACCCCGGCAATGGAGGAGATGATAAATTTATTTCTCCACCTCCTCCGCAGCTGTGCTCCGAACCTCTCTGTGCAAGAGGCTCGGTGCACAGTCGCATGACATTTAGCTCCTGCTCGCAGCAGAGCAGGAGCTGAGGGTCATTAGCATATCACATCCGATACTCTTGTATCAGATGCCATATTGACATGGTTTGGACTGGGTTCATGCCCTGCCCTCGCAGGGTTAATTGTATTTGGCCTCCTTTTGGAGCTGGGAGTAGTATTTATACTCATTCTGAACCAGGGTTCTCTGTCAGTTATACTCTCGTTCTGTCTGTGTGTCTGACCCTCTGGTGTGCGTGTGCATACTACTTGTGTTTGACTGCTTTCCGTTCTTACTTGCTCGGCTTTTCTTCTCAGTGCTTCTTGTTTGAGTCTCTCGGTTCTGACCTTCTGGCCTGTTTTATCTAACTATTCTTCCTTCTCACCCTTGGTACCTCTTTTACCTCCTGGTTTTGACCTCGGCACGTTTGACTTCTCTCTGGCGTCTTCCGACACCCCAGCACCTGACGCCTGTCTCCACCCTCGGAACTCCCCCTCAGTCACGTGGTTCAGGTCCTGCTCACTACCCAGTGAGTGCTCTGATGCTCTTCTCGTGGCCCCCTTACTTCTGCTAGTCACCCGCCTTGTAGCAGGTACACCTGGGTTTCGTGACAATATAGCTGACAATACAGTCTCTCCCCAGCTGGTCAGGGGGTGGGGTGCTCGTTGTTATGGATCCAGTACAGGCTCTCTCAGATCAATTAAATGAGTTCTCCCAGTTAATGCAGAAGCCACCCATGGAGCAGCAAGCCCTGGCTCACTCACACCAACTGCTGCAGAGAGATGTGGCGGGCTCTTTACAGGTTCCTGTCACATCGGGGACT
Source organism: Oophaga pumilio (assembly GCA_009801035.1). Lineage (NCBI taxonomy): Eukaryota > Metazoa > Chordata > Amphibia > Anura > Dendrobatidae > Oophaga > Oophaga pumilio. The sequence goes on from VIAB01006473.1 coordinate 62,584, forward strand.
CAAGATAAGGACTCCACTGATGTGTCTCTCATAGATCCTGAGCCACCGGTTAAGTTACCTGACCATTTTTCCAGAGATAAAAAGTTGTTTAGAGTTTTCAAAGAGGGGTGCAGGTTGTTTTTGGAGCTACGTCCCCGTGCTTCTGGAAATGAAAGACAGAGGGTGGTTTATCGTTATGTCCTTGTTAAGGGGGGGCTCCACAGGCATGGGCTTTCTCTCTCTCTCCCTCCACACCCGAACGCATGTCGGTTAACCTGTTTTTTGAGTCTCTGGGGCACATTTATGACGAGCCTGATAGAGTCTGGTGGAGGATATGGTGATGAGTGTGACATAGGGGACGCACTCAGCGGAATGGTTCTGCTCAGAGTCTAGACGCTGGGCCGCTGAAATATACTGGAACGACGCCGCCCCGAGGGGCCTGTCCAGCCGTCTACAGGATGCTCTGGCATTACATCCACCCCCTGATACCCTGGAGGATGCCATGACTCAGCCGGTCCACATGGACCAGAGGCTCCGTGCTAGAGGAGTGATGCAGCAGGAGACCCCATTATATATAACCAGAAGGTAGGTGTGAAGGACAGCCCCCGTCCTTCCACGTCACCAATGTGACGTAACTCCACAGGCACAGCTTTCTGGTGCCCCCTTTGTCTCTCAGGTCAGTAAGGGAACTGCACCTAGAGCAAATGGCCATCGGGGAGGGTGTCCTGTTACCCACTGGGTATTCTAAGATTCGTGATCAGAGTAAAAGCATCAGCCCAAGATTAATTTTATGGTTTAATTGCCTTAAGGGCGCACTAGATAATTACAGAAATATACAGTAAGCTATACAACGGAATTACAATGGATTTTCAGTCAGAGTAAAATACAACAATAATGGTACAAGGCTTAGAGGTATTAGCTAGAGGTCAATATTACCAGGTTGTAGGGACATGTGGAGGCAGGGAGCTCTGCGATCCACAGATGAAAGTCTTAGTTGCTGGACAGTCCCCCAAAACGTGTGCCGCTGCTCCCTTGGCAGGTCTGTCCCTTGTTGCTTCTTGCTGCTGTGAGAATGGATCTGGTCTGCCCTTTGCTCACAGTTCTAAAACCTGCTAGGTCCCTCCCCTCGGTGTCCGAGGGTGGGATGATAATCTCCACCCTTAGCCCCCTGCAGAATTTATTCCCAATACCTAATAAAGGGGTTAACTTTCTCCAGGACGATAGGATCAGGACACGAGAGGTACCAGCAGATGCAGTATGTTTTGCCTGTCGCATGGATATCAAACCTGGCCCGATTGGGTCATTGTGGATGGCCAATCTCTATATCTCAGCCCCCCAAGCCATCACCGACTCGGGAGATGCACCATCAAATGCCCGAGGTCCGCAGGGTCACACAGATATTTTTATGAGAATGTACCTACAAAGATGTGCTCATAATTCATAATCCTAGAACGGAGCCTTCGTGTCTGGGATATACAATAGATGTGTTTTCATGGTCTTGCTGAAAGGTATAGTCTAATTGAAGCCCCCAGGCATCTCATTACCATGCTAACAAACCTTACTATTCACCATGCTGGCTTGGCTTCTAACTCGTTACCATACTAAAGACTTGGCCATTCAAACATGGGCCTGAATTACTTAGCATACTAAAAGCCCTTTTTATTCAAAGTGGACAACAAACCCTGTCGTATTGAATATGGCAGTAGGCCCTGGGGCCAGATGCAGTTAGCAGCCTGTGGCTCTGTGAACAGACAAAATGGAGGGTGGTGTAGGCCACCTCACAGTAGGGTGCACTACACAAAATTCTATTGGAAATATAAAAGGAGGGTGCTGCAACATGCATAGAAAGTATGTCAATGTGCATGAAGAAAAAGATCTATGCATATATAGATATAGGAAAATTGTACAAAATATCTTACCCTGAGCCCATGGAGGTAGGGGCTATCTCGTTGAAGGAAAAAGAGAGAAGACGCCGTAAAAACAACCAACTATGCTTTTACTGTGGAGCCTCTGGACATTGGAAAATGGACTGCCCCTCTTGTCCTTCTTCTGCTAAGCTGTTGGGAAACATCTACGTCTGGGTAACAATCGAGGAGGTTACCCAGACTATTAGGTACATTTTTCCTCACTTGCTAAAATTCTTCATCAGGTGGATTTGGAACTTGCTGGCGGTCCCGTGGTTACCACCGCCTTTGTTGACTGCGGTTCTACTATTAATCTGATAGATACCTGGGTGGTGACTCTTAATAAGAAAGGGACAGTCAGGCTTAAAGATCCTGTCTTTTCGCTGAAAGTGGGTTCTACTCATGTGGAAAAATTAAGTTGTTTTGTTCTGAATAATTTGCCCGCAGGTTTGGTACTGGGGATGCCTTGGCTTCAACGCCATAATCCTATTATTGATTGGGTCATGGGGGAGATCATTCAGTGGGGATGTAATGCTAACAGTTTGCGTTGTAATTTGGTACCTCTGGTCACCCCTGTAAAATCTGGGTCAGTATCATCTGTAGGTCTGGAAGGTGTTCCATAATACCTGAAGGACTTTGAAGACTTGTTTTTCGAAAGTGAGGCTGAGGCGCTTCCACCACATAGACCTTTTGATTGTGCTATTGATTTAGTTCCTGGAGCCAAGTTAACCAAGGCTCGTCTGTTTAATTTGTCTGGGCCCGAGCATCAAGCCATGAAGGAGTACATCACCGAAAGTATCTGCAAGGGGAATATTCAGCCTTCTGTTTCACCCGTGGCAGCGTGGTTCTTTTTTGTAAAAAAAAAAAGGATGGTTTGCGGCTGTGCCTCGACTTTTGGCAACTGAACAAAATTACGGTGAAAAACACGTACCCTCTTCCTGTGATCCCTGATCTATGTAACCAACTCACCGGGGCCAAATGGTTCTCTAAGCTTGGTTTACGAGGGGCTTATAACCTTATAAGGGTCCGGCAAGGGGATGAATGAAAAACAGCGTTTTTGACTGAAGGGCTGTTTGAAAACCTGGTTATGCATTTTGGACTCACTAACGCTCCTGTTGTTTTTCAGAATTTCATTAATCTTATTTTCTCCGACCTAATTGAGCATTATGTGGTTATCTACCTGGATGAAATTTTGGTGTATTCAGCGGATAGTCAAACTCACTTGCACCATCTGCGTATGGTTCTTATGAGACTCAGGGAGAATCATTTATATGCCAAATTGGAGAAATGTTCATTTTTCGTACCAGAACTGTCTTTTCTGAGTTTGATTGTGTTAGGGGAGGGATTTCACATGGATCCTAAGAAGGTCCAGGCCATTACGGATTGGGTGCAGCCTCATGACTTATAGGGGTTGCAGTGATTTTTGGGCTTTGCTAACTTCTATAGGACGTTTATTAAGGGTTTTTCACAAGTGGTAAAGCCTTTGACGGACTTCACTCTTAAGGGGGCGAATGTGAAAAATTGGTCCGTAGCTGCAAAAAATTCCATCCTAACGTTGAAAAAATGTTTTGTGTTGGTATAACCTGATCCGTCAAGACCTTTTGTCGTGGAGGTTGACACTTCAGAGGTGGGGGTGGGGACAGTTTTGTCTTAGGGTCGTTCCACTCTTACTATTCTTAAGCCTTCTTTTCTAAAAAATTCTCTTCTGCTGAGAAATTATGATGTCAGCCATAAGGAATTGTTGGTGTTTAAGTTGGCCTTTGAAGAATGGAGGCATTTCCTGAAGGGGGCCATCCATCCCATCACAGTTATCACTGATCATAAAAATTTGGCCTATATCGAGTCTGCCAAGAGATTGACCCCCAGACAGGCTCGGTGGGCGCTTTTTTTTCTCGTTTTCAATTTCCCATCACATTCCGCCTGGGATCTAAGAATATTAAGGCTGATGCTTTATCCCAAAGCTTTGATTCGGTGTCCCCTCCGGAACCGCCCCTCCTCCATCCTCCAGCCAGGGGTAGTGGTGGCCAAAATCTCATCTGATTTACAGAGAGAGATTTTGGAGACCCAAATGCAGGCTTCTAGTAATAAACCTCCAGGTAAACTGTTCGTTCCAGAACGCTTTCGTCTCAGACTCCTGCAGGAGTTTCACGATTCTGTGTTAAGTGCTCATCCTGGGATTGCAGCTATGCGGGGCGCAGTCGCAAAGGGTTTCTGGTCGACCTCTATGGTATCTGATATAAAAAAGTTTGTGACTGCATGTGGGGTGTGCGCCCTTTCTAAAAGTTTGCATGTCCGGCCGGCCTGGGAATTGGTGCCTTTGCCAATTCCGGATAGAGCATAGACACATTTATCCACGTACTTTAAAATTATCACGAATCTTCCTTCTTCCAGGGGCAACTCAGTGGTATGGGTGGTGGATAGGTTCTCCAAACAAGCTCACTTTGTTACTCTGCCCGCATTGTCGTCTGCTGAAACCTTGGCTCGCTTATTTATACAGCATATAGTTCAATTGCATGGAGTGCCTGTGAATGTGGTGTCAGACAGAGGTGTGCAGTTTGTGGCCAGGTTTTGGAGGGCATTTTGTAAGAAGCTAGGAATTACATTGTCATTTTCCTCAGCCCATCACCCGGAATCTAATGGACAGACTGAACGCACGAACCAATCTTTGGAGCAAATTCTGAGATGTCTGGCCTCTTCCAGACAGGAGGACTGGTGTGAGGTATTGCCCGTGGCAGAATTTGCATTCAACGGTCGTGTGAGTGAGTCTATTGGGAAGTCTCCATTTCAGGTCAACTATGGGTTTAACCCATATTTTGGGAAGTTTTCCCATGTGTATTCCGGTTGCCCTGTAGCCGAATGTGTGGTACAACGTTTGAGAACTCTTTGGAGGGAGGTTCAGAGGAGCATCTCTAAGGCCCAGAAAAGGTGCAAACGTTTTGCAGACAGGAGGAGGGGGTCAGGTCCGGCGTTGGTAGTTGGGGAGAGGGTGTGGTTATCCACCCACAATATCAAGCTTAAGATACCCTCTATGAATCTGGGCCCAAGTTTATTGATCCCTACAAAATTGTGGATGTTGACTGCAGTTGCCTACCTCCTTTAAAATTTCTAATGTCTTCCACAGGTCACTGTTAAATCCTGTGGGGACGGTTAGGGAGGACTACTCGTCTGATGCTCCGCCAGTTTTGGTAGAGGGGCAGCTGGAGTACGAGGCATCATTAACTCTGTCAGTTATACTCTCGTTCTGTATTGCCAAGCGACAGCCTCAAAATTTTAATGATTTAGAGATGGTCTGCAAAAAGGAGTGGACCAAAATTCCTCCTTACATGTGCGCAAACCTTATCATCAACTACAAAAAACGTCTGACTGCTGTGTTTGCCAACATGAGTTTTGCCACCAAGTATTATGTCTTGCTTGCCAGAGGGATCAGATACTTATTTCTCACTGCAAAATGCAAATACATTTATATAATTTATACAATGTGATTTTCTGGATGTTATCTTTGATATTCTATCTCTCAATGTTAAAGTTAACCCTTAAAATTATAGACTGTTCATGTCTTTGTCAGTGGGCAAACTTACAAAATCAGCAACGGATGAAATAATTACCGGTATTTCCTTCACTGTATAATGTATATTATTGGTCCACAGCAGACATTTGTGCATGTGTGCATTAAATCTGTGTTATATTTTTTTTTATATTTTATTTTTGTTCAGGTAAAAGGAGGTGATTTTGAAAGTTCATGTGTTCAGGTGATGGGTTTATACATTTAAAAGATAGTTTTTCTTCTACATTAGTACCCCTAAGGCACTTGAATCTGCGATCTCTTGCTTGCTTGTACAAAATATTGCAATATTGTCGTATTGCAACCTATTGTAAAAACCAAGCTATTGCATCACTTGTAGAAGAAAGGTGGTGGGTTTTGTCAACAGAAGGAATACCCGCCCATTTGCAACCGCTTGAATAAAGTTGTCAATATTAACAGTAACACAAAATCGGTGACGCTTCAACGATCTCGCTAGCGATCTCGCTATGTGTGACACTACAGTGCCAGCTTTAGAAACAGCCAGCACATGTAGTGTATGGAGTTGGCTCAGCTCCTGAGGCTGCTGAACACATGTAGTGTACACATCCAATGTATATGTATGGCTTATGTCTTAATATTTCCCAAATAATTTCTAGCTGACATCTGGTAGTACCAGAAAGCAAAAATATGCCACCAAAAATGCTGCAAAAATGTATGCATTAAAAAAAAACATGTTGTAAACCACCCTAACAAGTGAACCTGGCACGACTACTGTTGTTCACCAGATTTTTCTAATTGTGTACATCTTTCCAAGCGCATGATATTCAATCTATGTTATTTTTCTCTCAGTTCTAAATATAATGGAAAAACCACATAGTGAGATAGAAAGGGATCATTACTTCTGCCAGAGGAAGCTGAAAAGGCGAAACTGGTGATGAGTCAGGTTATAAAACCCATTAATCACTATGACATAAAGAATAGTCACTTCAAACTGGAATTGTAAAAAGAAAGGGACTGTTCCATTAAATTCCAAGAACAAATTTATAGATAATTTCATGGCAGAACTATAAAGGTCCCAAGCAGAGCTGTATGTACAGCTGAACGGAGGCATGCACCTGCATACTGTGTGTCAGAGACAGAGAGATGTTACATCAGGTGCGAGCTATCCTCCCCCAGAAGCAATGTTCTGTCATATCTCCATAAGACGGCAGCCAAATTCACGCAGAATAAAATTGCAGGCACAGAGAACAACACAAGGATTTTGTGGCATTTTATCGAAGCTTGGAGCTCTTTATAGGAATTGTTTCTTCAGCTGTTTGTGACCTGCTGGATAGCTCCATTGTTTCATGGAGCAAGCCAAAGGACATCACTCAATTCAAGTCTATCAGTCTCGTTCTGGCTCTCATAGACTTACACTTGTGACTATCGGCCAGTCAGAAGCTGTGGTCACAAGATAGCGCCGTGGGACCGGAGATGTGCCGAAAAAAGTGAAGATGCCCGAGCGTGATAAGGCAGGGGGCATGGATCTTGTGTTAGTACAACCTTTCCAAGGCTGAAAATAACACTGGAGTGCTGCTTTAAATGTATATTTCTCCTTCGACTCATTGGGGGACACACAGACCATGGTATATGCTGCTGCCACT
>VIAB01006474.1:18938-40776 GCA_009801035.1 Oophaga pumilio
CCATAATACTGTACGGAGGACTATGTGGTGCCCATTATACTGTAGGCAGGACTGTGCGGTGCCCATAATACTGTGTGGAGGACTATGTGGTGCCCGTAATGCTGCGTGGAGGCAAGTGGGGTGCCCGTAATGCTACGTAGAGGACTATACTATCCGGTCTAAAATGAAAAAAGTCTGCAGCCATTCTATGTGACTGCAGACTTATGAATCCCCCCAGCCCACCCCCTTGTGCGCTGTGAGGATTTGACGGTTTCTGACCTGGGACCGGCGGTCACGTGCAATAGTCATATTCCCAGGCCGAACACTTTATTGTATTATTTTTTTCTTTTCAAGCTTCTAAGTGGTGCCTGCTTTTTTTTTTTCCAAGCATTTTCACGTGTAGAATCAAAGCTTTTTTTTGTACACTAAAAAAACACAATAAAAAAGCTGCTTCACATCTGCACCAAAAACGCATCAAATAATGGGAAAAGGCATAAAAAAATGCACTAAGAACACAATCGGAGAAGATTGCTATTGATTATGTAGATTGGTGTGGACATCTGCAGAAAACATGCAGATAAAAAGCAGCAGTGTGAACACGCACGTCCAGATGTGTTCGGTAAAATGTCACTTTAGGTAAAAAAAAAAAAAGCAAAGAGCTGATATAGTGAAGATTACGTACTGAAACTATGGATGAACAAAACGTGAACCCACAGGTCCCAGCCATCTCTGGTACAGAGAACAGTCCTGGACCCAGGTCTACGCCCTGCAGTCCTGAGCGTCTACTGAACGTCCCTCACTGCCACCACCCCTCTGACAACTCCTCCTGTCGGGGTCAAAAGAAATAGTAAATTGGTTACACCAGGGCTGGCGTCCCAACCCGGTGCCTCCAGGCAGGGGCCGTGGCCCTAGATGAATGGGGGGCACACTCACCATGGGGGACGCCGGCGCACTATGGGGTCTGTGAGTCAGGGGAACCCTCCTCAAATACCTCTCCCTGTTCCCACAGCTCCAGTATCTTCAGCATCTTCTGACTCTGACATCTCAGGCCAGAGGGCGCGATGAAGTCCCTACAGCGCACTCACTGCGGAGTAGTGCGGAGAGTCAGAAAATGCTGAAGAGACCGGAGCAGCGGGGAACAGGGAGAGGTGAGGATTTTATTATTTATTTTATGTATGGAGAATTATATGGGACCATTATACTGTATGGAGCATTATATGGGGCCAATATACTATATGGAGCAATATATGGGGCTCATTATACTGTATGAAGCATTATATGGGGCTGTTATACTGTATGGAGCATTATATGGGGCCGTTATACTGTATGGAGCATTATATGGGGCCATTATACTGAATGGATCATTATATGGGGCCATTATACTGAATGGAGCATTATATGGGGCCATTATACTGTATGGAGCAATATATGGGGTCGTTATTCTGTATGGAGCAATATATGAGCCCTATTATACTGAATGGAGCATTAAATGTGGCTCATTATTCTGTATGGAGCATTATATGGGGCATTATACTGTATGGAGGACTATACTGACAGGTCTAAAATTAAAAGTTTGTCTGTGTGATTGCAGACTTTTGAATCCCCCAGGACACGCGCTGTGCGCCGCGATCCCCCCCAGGACACGTGCTGTGCGGTGCGATATCCCCCCAGGACTTGTGCTGTGCGCTGCGATATCCCCCCAGGACACGTGCTGTGCGCTGCGATTTTCCCCCCAGGACACTCGCTGTGTGCCGCGAGGATTGGTCGATTTTTGAGCTATTGTACAATAGCTATCTCTCATGTGATGTAAGAAGTGAAATCTTTGGATTGTACTATACCTACAATGGGTACGGAAGGTATTGAGACCCCTTTTACATTTTTCACTCCTTGTTTCATTGCAGCCAATTGGTAAATGCAAAAAAGTTCATTTTTTCTCATTAATGTGCACTCTGCACCCCATCTTTACTGAAAAAAACAGAAATATAGAAATTTTTGCAAATTTATTAAAAAAGAAAATCTAAAATATCCCATGGTCATAAGTATTCAGACCCTTTGCTCAGACACTCATATTTACGTCACATGCTGTCCATTTCCTTGTGATCCTCCTTGAGATGGTTCTACTCCTTCATTGGAGTCCAGCTGTGTGTAATTACACTGATAGGACTTGATTTGTAAAGGCGCACACCTGTCTATATAAGACCTCACAGCTCACAGTGCATGTCACACCAAATGAGAATCATGAGCTCAAAGGAACTGGCCAAGGAGCTCAGAAACAGAATTGTGGCAAGGCACAGATCTGGCCAAGGTTACAAAAGAATTTCTGCAGTACTCAAGGTTCCTAAGAGCACAGTGGCCTCCATAATCCTTACATGGAAGAAGTTTGGGACCACCAGAAGTCTTCCTAGACCTGGCTGTCCAGCCAAGCTGAGCAATCGTGGGAGAAGAGCCTTAGTGAGAGAGGTAAAGAAGAACCCCAAGATCACTGTGGCTGAGCTCCACAGATGCAGTAGGGAGATGAGAGAAAGTTCCACAAAGTCAACTATCACTGCAGCCCTCCAACAGTTGGGCCTTTATGGCAGAGTGGCCCGATGGAAGCCTCTCCTCAGTGCCAGACATATGAAAGCCCACATAGAGTTTACTAAAAACACATGAAGGACTCCCAGAGTATGAGAAATAAGATTCTCTAGTCTGATGAGATGAAGATAGAACTTTTTTTGTGATAATTCTAAGCGGTATATGTGGAGAAAACCAGGCAGTGCTCATCACCTCCCAATACAATCCCAACAGTGAAACATGGTGGTGGCAGCATCATGCTATGGGGGTGCTTTTCAGCTACAGGGACAGGATGACTGGTTGCAATTGAAGGAACCATGAATGCGTCCAAGTACAGAGATATCCTGGATGAAAATCTCTTCCAGAGTGCTCTGGACCTCAGACTTGGCCGAAGGTTCACCTTCCAGCAAGACAGTGACCCTAAGCACACAGCTAAAATAACAAAGGAATGGCTTCAGAACAACTCTGTGACCATTCCTGACTGACCCAGCCAGAGCCCTGACCTAAACCCAACTGAGCATCTCTGGAGAGACCTGAAAATGGCTGTCCACCAACGTTCACCATCCAACCTGACAGGACTGGAGAGGATCTGCAAGGAAGAATGGCAGAGGATCCCCAAATCCAGTGGTGAAAAACTTGTATCATTCCCAAGAAGACTCATGGCTGTTCTAGCTCAAAATGGTGATTCTACTCAATAATGAGCAAAGGGTCTTAATACTTATGACCATGGGATATTTCAGTTTTTCTTTTTTAATAAATTTGCAAAAATTTCTACATTTCTGTTTTTTTCAGTAAAGATGGGGTGCAGAGTGTACATTAGAGAAAAAAAAATTAAATTTTTTGAATTTACCAAATGGCTGCAATGAAACGACGAGTGAAAAATGTAAAGGGGTCTGAATACTTCCCAAACCCACTGTATATTTACCTGTGCATCATGAATCGTGGTATGTGCTAAAGGGGCCACTGAGACTCTTTTGCCCGGGGCCCACTGAATCCTGGAGCCGGACCTGGGTGAGACAAATCCCTAGATTCCCTTGGACACCAGATGGAGCAAACTGGAGAAAAAGGACAACCGTGATAAAACCGCCATATAGTGGCAGATACCAGTCCTGCAGCACATGTTATAGATGGTGACTTACAGCTGATGTTCTTTCAGATGGATTTGTCACTTTTCCCGTCTTTTCCATCTGGCCCAGACCGACATGATGGCTTCTCCGGCCAGGACTCGCCTGCAGAGATTACAGCACACACACATCTGACTTCTCACATTTTCAGAACGGCCCCATCTATCCCCGACCTGCAGGACTCCTCACCCTTCTGTCCGTTGAGTCCCCCGTACAGCGTCCTCTACAACAGCAATGTCAAACTCAGGTACACAGAGGCCAAGAGTAAAAGCTCCGACGAAGTCACTGCTGAACATGATATTTATGACAAAAATGTCTACAATTCAGGAAGTTTTATCTGATCATCAAATATAACGATGGAGTAATATAATATGTTTTGTAAGAGAAGAAAAAGCCGATGGCCCAGTGGCCTAATGTAAGCATGTAATAATCTATATAAAACCTTCAATAATACAGATAATAAAGTATGATGCCCCCAAACACAGTATCAAACCCCCACAGTAAATTCCTCCACAGTATCCTACACATGCACGGTACGGTGACCCTACTGGCCTACTGTACCCCCTACCTCAATCCCCCAGACAAAGAATGGTGACCCCCCCCATCACAGTATAATTCTCATACACTGTAACCGGGCCTTGAATTGCCTTCCATACAGTATAATGGCCCCGCATAGCACACCATACAGTATAATGGCCCCACATAGTGCTCCATACAGTATAATGGCCCCACATAGCGCTCCATACAGTATAATGGCCCCACATAGTGCTCCATACAGTATAATGGCCCCTCAGTCTTCCATACAGTATAATGGCCCCACATAGTGCTCCATACAGTATAATTGCCTCACATAGTGCTTCATACAGTACAATGGGCCCCACATAGTGTGCCATACAGAATAAAGAGCCCCACAGAGCCCTCCATACTGTATAATGGGCACAAAGTGCTCCCAACAGTCTAATGGGCCCCACATAGTGCTCCATACAGTTTAATGACCCCACATAGTCTTCCATACAGTTTAATGACCCCACATAGTCTTCCATACAGTATAATTTCCCCACATAGTCCTCAATAGAGTATAATGACCCCACATAGTCCTCCATACAGTATAATGGCCCCCACATAGTGTTTTATACAGTACAATGGGCCTACATAGTGTTCCATAGAGTATAAAGAGCCCTACAAAGCCCTCCATACAATATAATGGCCACAAAAAGTGCTCCCTACAGTATCATGACCTCACATAGTCCTCCATACAGTATAATGGCTCCACATAGTCCTCTATACAGTATAATGGCCTCACATAGTGCTCCATATAGTATAATGGCCCCACATAGTGTTCCATGCAGTACAATGGCCCCCTATAGCCTTCCATACAGTATAATGGCCCCACATAATGCTCCATACAGTAAAATGGCCCCACATAATTCTCCATACAGTACAATGGCCCCACACAGTGCTCCATAGAGTATAATGACCCCACATAGTCCTCCATACAGTATAATGGCCCCCACATAGTGCTTCATACAGTATAATTGCCCCACATAGTGCTTCATACAGTACAATGGGCCCCACATAGTGTTCCATACAGAGTAAAGAGCCCCACAGAGCCTTCCATACAGTATAATGGCCCCAAATAATGCTCCATACAGTACAATGGCCCCACACAGTGCTCCATACAGTATAATGGCCCCACATAGCGCTCCATACAGTATAATGGCCCCACATAGTCCTCCATACAGTATAATGGCCCCACATAGTGCTCCATACAGTATAATGGGCACCACATAGCGCTCCATACAGTATAATGGCCCCACATAGTCCTCCATACAGTATAATGGCCCCACATAGCGCTCCATACAGTATAATGGCCTCACATATAAATGAATAAATATTAACCTCTGCCCACTGCCTTAGGCTCTTCATTGGTGTCTTCAGATCCTCTGCACATCTCGGTACACCAGGCACAATGTAATGATGTAATCGCACCTGCTGCACTGAGAAGTCAGATGCAGAGGGGGAATAATGAGTGAGGAAGCATCAGCTGATGCTCCTTCCTCCATCATTGCTGTCATTGCTGTGTCGGCATCTAGGATGTCAGGCAGGGGACCATCACGTCCAAATGAACTCGGAGGACCCGCCTTAGTAGACCCCACTGTGTACGAGGGCCACCTTAGTAGACCCCACTCTGTATGAGGGCCGCCTTAGTATCAGTATCATGACCCTCACAATAATAAAATAAAAAATAAACATATACTCAACTCACCTAACCCCGGGCGAGTGCAGCAGGTCCCAGGCTGACCGATGCAGTGATATCATCGTACCGGGGCATGCATAGGATGTCCGAGTCCCGGCACAATGACGTCTGTTGTGAATTGGTTTGGGATGAGTTCTGAGCAGAGGCTCCCTCTGGTGGTTACAAGCGGTACTATTGAGGATTGTGAAGACTGGGTATCAGGTGCCACGGATTGGTCTTATATAAGGGAGTCATTTCCCCATCAGGCTTGCCGGTGATCAATTGTTCTGGTCTGAATCCTTCTTTCCAGTTTCCCTTGTAGCCTGCTGTGTCGAGTCTGCATCTCCTGCTTCCAGATAAGACTTTTTCTTATTTTGTGTTTTTGCTACAGTTTTGTATTTTTTCCTGCTTTTCTGTGGGGACCTTCTGGTCCCTTCTGGGGGCTTTTGCCCTCTCAGTTTTGTACAGCCACTGATGTAATTACTTTTGCTTTTTCCAGTTTTTTTCAGTGGCTGCTGTTTTCCTTTTTTGCACCAGAGAGCTAATTTAGGTGGCAGAGGTCGTGTGACCTCAGGTGATTTTGAAATTAGTATTGTTGGTTTGTTTTCAGGGTTTTTAGAGATTGCAGTAAGTACCCTTCCTATCCTTTTCTATTTAGTTAGTTTGGGCCCCAGCGTTTGCTCATACTATTTTCTTACTGTGTTTGTATTTCCTCTTGTCTAACCGCCATTACATGTTTGGGGGCTTCCTATTGAATTTGGGGTTCTGCTCCGGGGCAGATAGCTTTCCTATTTCTATCTGTAGGTATAGTTAGTTTCTCAGGCTGTGACGAGGCGTCTAGGACCATCGTAGGAACGCTCCACGGCTGCCTCTAGTTGCTGTGGTTAGTCAGGGTACTGCAATCTCATAGTTTCCAACTTCTCTGGTGTATTGCCTTTTTTCCTGCACTCCTCAGTTACCGAAACATAACAGACGTCATCACATTGCTCCACCAGGGACCTTCTGCAGGCCACAGAACAGAGAGCGGTAGTGAAGGGAGATCATGTCTCTCTGCTCTACCACTGAGTTTATCAGTATCTAGTAAAGGGTGGTAGTTGCTGTGGGTGAGCTCCTCCAAGTTAGGGGCCTGAGCAACCGCTCCCTCCGTCCCCTGCTAGCTGCACCACTGACAGACAGTCCAAGGGCAGCCAGGAAGCCATGTAGGCCTGAAGGAACTGAAGTTTCTGCAGGTTTCCGTATCTGCAAATCATCCGCTGGAGCAGAAAACTCAAAAGTTTGGTATGTTGTTCTCTACCTGTAACCTCGCCCCGGCACTGACTGACAGCCGGCTCAGCAGCCCAAGCCCCTGATCTTATCATTACGTGTTTTCTTATTGGTAGGGTTGTGGTGCTTCCAACACATGGAGTTGGTATCTATGATCCATAGGATTTATGGCGCATTACTTTGTTAGTAGGGGAAATGCAGAGTATACAGCAGGTCCAGATTTTGGTCATCCACGAAGGTTAGTATAACACTAGTGCCGGCGGCCCTGCATAATCCATCGTTCCCTTTCATGCAGGGACGCCGACATACTCATCGCCCTAGCCGCACGAGAGCTTCCCGTCTCTAGCTTTCGCACATCGCACAGGCTCTCCGGCAGCGTGCCTAGTGTGCGCTCGCTCCGTAGTTCTTTAAAGGGGTAGTGCACACACTTTGAAAATGCTCCCAGCCAATATCTGGGAGTCATCTTGTATAAAAGGCACCCTCCCCATTGGTAGGTGCCTGAGAAACGTTCTCCTTTAGTAGCCTTGCTGCAACTAGTTAGTAGCCAGGTCCCTGTCACTGATTCTGAACCCCCCGTCCTTGTGTGGCCAGAGCCTGAACCTGATCCCCTGGTCCTTGTGTGGCCAAAGCCTGACCCTGATCCCCTGGTCCCCTTGTGTTGCCAGGGTTTTAACTCAAACCTGTTGTAGTTTCCCTTGTGGTATTATCCCTAACCTGTCCCTGAGATCTGTGAGGCTGCATAGGCGGTACCTGAACCCTGAAGCCTAATCGGCGGCACCCAAACCCTGAACCCACCTCGGCGGTACTTGAACTCTGAAGCCGCATCGGTGGTTCCCAAACCTGAAACTGTTCCGACGAAACCAGTATCGCTGTCTGTCCTGTTTAGTGTACCAAAGTCTGAACTGTCGGAGCCTGTTCCAGGATCCGTATCCAGCACGGTCTGTGACTCCGTGTCCGTATCCATTCTGCCGGAGGATCCAGAACCTGTGTAGTCTGAATGGAGTTCAAATCCTGTCTTGCCAGATACTCCGAGCCCAGTCTGTGTTTGGTATCCTGACTCCTGGGGTCAGCAGCTGCAGTACTGGGGACTGCCTGGGAGTGCTACCTGGTGGTTACCGGCAGCTCAAACCTGACTCCACCATCAGAAGCTCCAGTGAAAACCAGAAACCAGGTAACCGTGTAGCTATGCCCCTTCTAGGTAAGCCCAGCCCTGTGGCAGGGTGGATCCAAGAACCACACGACCATGTGTGATAGTTGGTCATCGTTAACCAATGGCTTCACAAAGTAGAACATTGCTAGTTATGTGGTGGATAGACCAGGGGAAAGTGTGCGCACTTAAGCATGGCCATTCCCCAGTCAACTAGGATACTCATCAGCAGAATTTGCCCTCCCAGAAGAAGATCTGGACTGTTCATGGTGCTGCATGGACCTCTTTTCTTCTGCATATACTTGACAAAGACCTATTTAGGTTGAAACATCGTTTTTATGGCTGAATAAATTTTTTTCTACACTTTACACCCGGATGGAGCGCTGTTCCTCTTTTTTCTTCACTCTTTTCTTCTGCTGTCATGACAACGACCCTTTGGTGGTGCCCCATGTATCCCTTCCAGATGACCTAATACTGGAAGAAGAATGGCTTTGTGCATGGTCGAACTACCCCTCCATGGCACCTGCGCCGGTGAGGCTCTGCTCCAGGCTGCGATGTCCTATTCTGTGGCTGCTATTCTTGTCTCGTATGATTTTACAACATACAAAAGTTCACTCGGTCATATCTGAAATGTGAATGTGGAGCGAGGAGCAGGCACACACTGAGGTGGTTACATGTATACTTCATCCTGTGACACGAGCAATCAGAAGATACCGTATGTGACTCAGAACTTTATGGGAAGGAATCTACCCTCCAGACATAATATCACAACACCCCCTTGATAACGGAAAGTACCAGATGCCTCCTCAATGTTGGCACACGTCAGGCCTAAGGCGTGGCCAATGATGGTTTCTCTTTCACTTCGCTCTGACATTTAACTATGGCAGATCTAGCAGCTGAACTTACATGCCCGATCTGCTTAGACATATTTAAGGATCCTGTAACCCTAAGGTGTGGACACAACTTCTGCTGGAAATGCATTGACCACGCACTGGACTCCCAGAGGTCAAGAGTTTACATGTGTCCTCAGTGCAGGAAGAGATTCCAAGGACGACCCATCCTAACCAAGAACACAAACCTCAGTAACATCGCAGAAGAATTCCATTCAGCTCAGCCCGATAATGATGACACCGAGGTCTTCTGCAATTACTGTGACCTTCCATCTCCTGCCATTAAAACATGTCTGCAGTGCGAAACCTCCATGTGTGAGAGACATCTCAGAAGCCACAACAGGTCAGTGAGGCACACGTTAATCGACCCCACCACTTCCTTGGCTAAAAGAAGGTGTCCCATCCATAATAAGATCTTGGGGTATTACTGCACAGTGGATGGTACCTGTATCTGCTTGTCCTGCGCCATGGCCAAAGAACACCGAGAACACCAGGTGGATCCACTGACTGAGGCCTCTGAGAAGAAGAAGGAGGAACTGAGAAAGATTCTTGAGGCGTTGAATGCGAAAACTGAGGAGACTGAGAGAAAAGTACAAACTTTGCAAGAAGAAATTAGAAAAGTCCAAGAAAAGGCAGATGTCGTAACTCGGAGAGTTCAGGATCGGTTTAGAGTAATCATGAGGGAACTCCAAGTCCTGGAGGAAACTCTCAACAGTGACATTTTCCAAATGAAAGAACAGCAGTTAAATTCTTACAATGACCTGATCTCGGACTTGCAGAAGCAGAATGTAGAGCTGCTCAAGACTAAGTGTCACATTGAGGAGCTGTGTAACATGACTGATCCATATATCGTCCTACACAAAGAGAAGTCAGGTGCGGGGAGCTCATGTGGCCCCATGGAAGAAGAAGAAAGGAGACATAAACCGTTACACAATGCCGGTGGTCTGGACCTGCACCCAATCTCGAAGACATTGCAAATTGGGTTAGGAGACATAATGAAAGGACTGAACTTCTGGTTCTATACACAGAAACCTGCAAACATATTCCTGGACATAAACTCAGCGTCTCATCATCTCCAGATGTCAGACGATCTGAAGACTGTCACCTACGTTGAATCTCACCACAATCTTCCGGACAAAGAGGAACGATTTGGGGGTGACCAGGTCATAAGCACAAGAAGTTTTTCTTCAGGAAGACATTATTGGGAGGTGGAGATCGGATACTCTGAGAACTGGGGAGTAGGGGTGTGCTACCCCAGTATGGACAGGAAGGGTGACCAGTCAAGGCTTGGATGTAATAACAAGTCATGGTGTCTGCAGAGGAGCGATAATGGGCTCGTGGCAGAGCATAATGGCCATTCGTGTTCACTACCCTATAGGACATTCTGTAATAGGGTGAGGGTCTATCTGGATTACAACGATGGACGTCTGTCCTTTTATGAAGTCAGTGACGCTGTTAGACACGTGTACACCTTCTCCACCACCTTCACCGAGCCCCTTCACGCTGCTTTCATGGTGCAGAACAATTGGTTGAGAATCAAAAGTGCCTGATCTTCCAGGTCAGGTCCGCACACTGACACCCCAAAAATAATGCCTTATGCGATTTGC
This sequence comes from Oophaga pumilio, assembly GCA_009801035.1. Classification (NCBI taxonomy): domain Eukaryota; kingdom Metazoa; phylum Chordata; class Amphibia; order Anura; family Dendrobatidae; genus Oophaga; species Oophaga pumilio. Next base: position 29,738 of record VIAB01006474.1, read on the forward strand.
ATCGGCCCTTGCTTTTTCTTATCCAGTTTTGGTGACATTTTAACCCATTCCAAATGAAAGCTTTTAGCCAGTCAATGATAGCCGTCATCTAGAAAGAAGATAATGATGTTTTTTGGCCTGACTGTCCACAAGAGACATTCCCAGGATGTCCTCTCATTCTTTTCCTGGGGTCCGTTTTAATGACTGTAACAACCAGTGAATGACTTTGTTGGCAAAACGATTCTTTTAACGGTTGTTCAACCATCACCTGACTTCTATGTAATGTGTGCGGCCTGCTTTATACTTTGCTTACGTTCTCTGGTGGGAATATGTGAGTATCATATGGTATTATGGTTTTTACTGTCTAACATTATTATATAGGTACTACATACATACGAGTAAAGTAGTTAATTATGAAACTCTGTAACCAAGGTCGCCCATACACAAGATGAAAGTCTGCCAATGTCAACGGGACTAGCCAACCACCTGATGTGTGTGGAGGCCTCCTGACTCTTCCCCGACATATGATGTCTGGAGACAGAAGGATCTAGCAGTTGGGATTTCACCATCTGATCCTTTTGTTTTCAGTAAGAATGAGCTGCTGCCAGAAGTGTCCGACAGTGGCTTTTTCTTCTCAGAACGTTCAGCTGTGGGGAGTCGTGAGAGCCAGTTGCTTGGTGGACAGCAGTTGTGCATGGCCAGTTCTCGGGCCATGGCTGAATAGGCTTTATGTCTCTGTTTACACACGTCTATGAACGTGCTGCATACAAAGAATCAACGGCAAAGATGGGTGTATATATATCCAGTTAAAGGCCTATTACATACTCAAATAATTTGCCCAGTGGCCAGTTTTTGCCCATATTTTGTCCCCGTTGCTCCTCTTACTATTTGGCTTCTCTTTTTTATATTTCCAAATTTGCATTTGGTTCCTTTCTATTTAGTGCAATGTCTCTGGTCTTTGCCAAAAAGGTAATGCTCATGGGATCCTCAGGGGTGTGTCCTTAAACTGCTCTGCCCAATTACAGTGTGAGCCATGCCCACGGGAACAAGAACATAACAGTTAACAATAAAAAGACCCAAATTTCTGGATTGAAGGATTTGTTAGATTCGTGCTGTTTGTGATGAAAGAATAAAATAAAGAAGTGTTAATATGTGAAGCGTTTGTTCTCTTTACCCATACATGAAGTTCAAGCTCCTCGGTACATTTTTGATGGCTCTGCTGGGGGCCACAAAAGACTCTGTACTCAACTGACTTATGGTTTTCTGGGGTGTACCAGATTTTTTTAGGATTCTCCATCAATTCGTTGTCAATGGTGGTCCGATTCTGGGCAGTCAACAGAACAAGGGTACCTGGCCCCTGCTGGAGCGCTATGGGCCCTTACATGCAGAACAAGACATCTCTCAGCATGGAGATCATCGGTGCTAACTGAATATACCAGACGCAGCGCCATCGACGATGAGTCTTTGAGTTACATATCTGTAAGGGGGGAAATGTTATTTTTCCTTCAAGTTAAGAAATAGTTTTAGATTTTGTGATTTTATCAGATTTTTGGGAACAAGTGCAGTCAGGACCAGGTTCACGTAGACGAAAACATAATGGTACCAGTTACAGTGGCGATCAATGTAGAAAGGAGCGGGCAATGGAGGTGTCACTAGGAGGCCACTGAAGCCATGGTCCGGGTGCTGCTGGGCCACCTTCAAGCTCCAGGTTAGGGGTGTTTTGGGACCTGCGGTTTCTTGACATATCTGACAATTGTGGTGTCCTTGAGTTTACGACACCTACATGCCCAGATGTTCGGGGATGGTAGAGTTTTACAAGACAATTTGTAGGACAATCTTGAAGTCATGGAGTCTTTTTTTGGGCACCTTGAGAATCAGGCCTCCTAATATAGATAATTGTGGATATATCTGTGTCCATATTGGATTCTTAAAACTTGGGGTCTACGGATGAATAACCTTATTATTGCTCCAAGGATTTGGAACCTGTCATCAGAAAAACAAAACCGAAAAAAAAATGGCAGAACCACACTTGGATATTGCAAAACCAAAACTTGACAATAAACAGAAGTCTCATGTCCTTGTTTTTTTTTCTTGAAATATACAGATTTTAACTTTTTTTCTTGTGGAAAATTAGTCAAAAAAAATCAACGGAGATGTGAACAGACCCATAGGCTATAATGGGTGTCATAAACTCATTGGTCCACTCAGCGCTCCCCATAGCCAGTTCACACTTCCACACTTTTTAACCACTCAGTTTTGTTGGGCAGTGAGATGCCTGTCCTGGGGTACACACTAGCACACGCACACAAAGCATATCCAAGCATCTGACAATATGATTGCACTCTGGTACAGATAGGGTAACACAATCAGGGTATACTTTCCCTCTTCGAGGTTGTGGGTACATTTAGAGCAACAAGAAACAATCTTATTGAATTTTACATTTAATCTGGACAAAAGATTAGAGTTTACAAATTCTAAAAAGATGAAATAATAACAAGACATACGTAGAAGGCGGAGGAGATCACCGCAGAAGCTGGGACAGATCTACAATTCTCGTCATCTTTTCTGGATGTGACATGATTTTTCCTGGATAGAATTTAATATGTTGGATCCAGACTCCTCACCGTTCCTCGTGGTCAGGTCAGAAAGATGGGTGCAGGACATGATAACTAATTTGTCAGATTTTGCCACGGGATCCTCCTCGTGGAATAATTTGACCACCGTATTTCCAAGTCCTCATGTTTGAACTCACAGAAGCGATTATGTCCCCCAATCACAGATATATCCGTGAATGGTATGGACATCAGATTATTCCATATTTGATGTATGAATATTGCATTACCTTTGTGCCATATGACGTCCCTGGTGTGCTAGACACGTACTGTCCACCTTACAAACCATCATCTTCTCCTGCATATTTTAGCACCCCTTGTTCTAACATTTGTGCTTCTTACCACTCGCAGGAGCAGCGGCGGAAAGCCAACACTAAAGCAGGGGAAGATCATGATGCCATGGATCTTGCCTTGTTTTGCGCCATTTCTAAATCACCAGTGATTTTTTTACCCTTCTTGCTCCAAAGGGGCAATAGCTCCAGTTAGTGAACAAGAAGGTGCGGGAGTGTCGGGGATCAGCGGTAATATCTGCCCAGCTCCAGGCGCCGCCTTAGGGTATGTGCACACGTTGCGGATTTGAGTGCGGAATTTTCGGCAGCAAGTGTACAGCGGTTTTTGTTTTCCATAGGATAACATGGTACTGTATGTCCCTTGGAAAACTGGGTCAAATCGATCCGCAACGTGTGCACATACTCTTATACGCCTATTGCGTATTTCTTAGAGAAAGAAATCTTCGTGCGTTCTGCTTTTTTTCCACAAGATGGCGAACTCAGCTGGCAACCGCGTAATTTTCAACACAGCTGACGGTCTGGTGTTCCGTTCTCACAGAGAAAGAGACACAGGAAAAAAAAAAGGTACGTCTGTGCATTCAGGGCTTAACCGCGAGGCGTAATCTGCCGTAGACGTGAAAAGCCTTTTATTATATCCCTCCAAAAAAAGTTACGCCAAAAGAAGAATTGAGACTTTTCCCAGCGGGCCGGGAACAATCCCGACCTTTGAAACTGGATTTGCCAAATAAAGAGACACTTCCTGATTGCAAGTATGGCAGCTACTGACTTCAACTGCTCCATCTGCATGGGGGTCTACACGGATCCCGTCACCTTGAGGTGCGGTCACAACTTCTGCCGGGGGTGTATCGATCGGGAACTGGATGCTCAGCAGGATTCTGGAGTCTACACCTGTCCTGAATGCAGAAAAAGGTTTCACGAGAGACCAACGTTGCAGAGGACCATCAACCTGTGCCACCCAGTAGAGTGTCCATCCATGTCCCATGAGGGCCTTGAAGCACCGGGGATATTCTGCACTTACTGCATTCATTCTCCGGTACTTGCTGTCAAATCCTGCCTGCTGTGTGAAGCGTCTCTGTGTGACAATCATCTGGGGGTCCACAGCAAGTCCCCAGAACACGTCCTATCAGAGCCGACCACTTCTTACGGAAAGCGAAAATGTCCCACGCACAAGAAGATCCTCGAATACTACTGCTCCAAGGACGCCGTTTGCATCTGTGTATCTTGCATCGCGTTTGGAGAACATAAGGGACACTATGTGGAGCCCATCAATGCAGCTTTCGAAAAAAAGAGAGACCGGCTGATACATTTTTTGGAAAAGTTGACTGTGAAAAAAAAGAGGACGGAGAAACGAGTCAAGAACTTGCAAAAACGAAGGGCGGACGTCCAAGAAAAAGCAGCCGGTGTGACCAAGCAGGTGAATGTGCTGTTTAGGGATATTCGGGAACAGTTGGACCTTCTGGAGAAAAGGGTCCTCAGTGAAATATCCAACTGGGAAGAGCAGGTGTCCCACACGGTCTCCAACCTGATCCAGCAGCTGGAGATAAAGAAGGACGAGCTGTCCAGGAAAATGTTCGATGTTGAGGAGCTGTGCCATATGAACGATCCCGTCACTGTCCTACAAGGACGGGCATCCATAAGAGATGACTTTTATGACCGTCAGGAGGGAGATGATGAAGACCGAGAGAGAGAAGATAAGAAGGTCCACGAGGCTGGGGATCTAGATGAAGGTCTGATCTCTGCGGCCTTACATGCTGGTCTAGCTGACATTATGACCGGTGTGAAAAGAGGGATTTACGTGTCCGAGTCCCTGGATATATTACTCGATCTAAACACGGCTGGTAATTATGTGGCAGTATCCGGGGATCTGAAATCTGTGTCCTGGTCAGACCTAAATCAGTGTCATCTCGAAACTCCGGAGAGATTTCAGTATTGTCAGGTAATGAGCACCAGGAGCTTCTCCTCGGGACGCCATTACTGGGAGGTGGAGACCAGTGAGTCTGGAGACTGGATGATCGGGGTGTGTTATCCCAGTATAGACAGGAAAGGCGTCCAGTCCTACATTGGAAACAACGGCAAGTCCTGGGGTTTATGTAAATTTAATCAGGAGTATTCGGCCATACATTCCAGCGACGTCAGCCAGATCCCTCATTACGTGTCCTCTCACACCTTCAGGATCTATCTGGATTATGAAGCCGGACAATTGTCCTTTTATGAGTTACAAGGGCCAATTAGACACCTGCACACCTTCTCCGCCGTCTTCTCTGAGCCCCTCCATGCTGTGTTTTACGTCTGGGGTGACTGGGTAAGAATTATGAGCTAGAGAGTTTACTGGTGGCGCCCCAGAGATCTGTAGATCCTATTTATGTCACGTGCTCGATTTCACAAATGTATGAATAGTTGTGTAACATGTTAGAGATAATGGATCTATCACTGGTACCCAGTGGCATTGCTTGGGGAGGAGGTGCCACAGATCCCAAATTTTATGTGGGTGCAAAATCTCTCCCTTTGGGCTAGTATAGGGCTAGAGTTAGGCCTAGGATTGGGGTTGGGGCTAGAGTTTGGGCCAGGCTTAGAGTTAGCGTTAGGATGGGGGCTATAGTTTGGGCCAGGGTTAGGAGTAAGGTTAAAGGCAGGGCTAATGTTAGAATTAAGGCAAGGGTTGGAGCTTTGGTTAGGGCTGGGATTGGGGATAGAGTTTGGCCAGGGCTAGGGTTAAAGGTAGGACTATGGTTACAGTTTGGGCAAGAGTAAGGGCTAAAGTCAGTGGTGGAGCTAAGGTTAGAATTGTGGCTAGAGTTGGAGACTGGTTTAGGTCTTAAATTGTGGCTACACTTTGGGCGAGTGTCCACATTAGCATTAGGATTGGGGTTATGGCTTGGGATAGGGTTATGATTAAGGTTATAGGTAGGGCTAACGTTAGAATTAGGGCGAGGGTTGGAGACTGGGTTAGGTCTTGGATGGTGGTTGGAGATTGAGCCAGGGCTAGTGCAAAGGTTATAGTTAGGGCTAGGGTTGGAGACTGGGTTAGTGCTTGGATGGTGGTTGGAGTTTGAGCCAGGGCTAGTGCTAAGGTTAGAGGTAGGTCTTTGGTTGGAGACTGGGTTATGGCTTGAATTGAGGCTAGAGTTTGAGCCAGGGCTACTGCTAAGGTTAGAGTTAGGGCTAGAGTTGGAGACTGGGTTAGGGCTTGGATGGTGGTTGGAGTTTGAGCCAGGGCTAGTGCTAAGGTTAGAGTTAGGGCTAGAGTTGGAGACTGGGTTAGGGCTTAGATGGTGGTTGGAGTTTGAGCCAGGGCTAGTGCTAAGGTTAGAGGTAGGACTAGAGTTGGAGACTGGGTTAGGGCTTGGATTGGGGCTAGAGTTTGAGCCAGGGCTACTGCTAAGGTTAGATTTAGGGCTAGGGTTATGGTAATAAAATAGTTACATAAAAAATGTTATAGAAAATAAAAAGTAAAAACAAATTATAACAATATTTAACTTTTTTATTTTTTTTAAATTTGATGTCAGCAGAAAAAACTAGAGGGCCACAGGGCAAACTGTAATCCCATCAGTATTTTCTTAAAATATAATACATGTAGTTTTAGGACAAGGAGTTCAATACTGGAGTGGAGGAAGGGACTCACAGAACACTAATGGTCCAGGTTAAGGGGCTCAAGATACTTGCCTTGCCATGGGCGCTGCCTACCCACGCTATGCCACTGCTTGCGCCAACATCAGATAACAGAATGCATATCCAATATGACCTCCTGCATCAATATAGGAGTCAATGGATTTATGGTTTCCCGTCTCGGTAGCACCACTGAATAGTAAGTGCTAGAACATTTCTCCTACATCGAGGATGGACTGACTTCAACACTTGGAGCCATCAAACAGCAGGATACAAATCCAATACGGCCTCCGGTATGGACATAGGATGGGATGAATTCACTCGTCACTGAGCGACCTCGGTAGGGGGCTCCGCACATGTGAACTCATCCCAACTAGAAAGGTATTACCAATCATTAATTTCTTGCAAGTGGAGAAGAAAGAAGGAGGCTTCCATGGCCATCAGGGCCTGTGTCATGTGTCTTCACGTGGCCTCGAAATGCCAACATGGTCCTGACACCACCATTGAGGTGGCCGGTGGTGGGCTCCATTCCTCCATGATAAGTACTGTTTGGTGGTGTTGTGAGCCGCTCTCCTGTCTGTGCCGCTCTCCTGTCTGTGCCGCTCTCCTGTCTGCGCTGCTCCCGTCTGCGCCGCTCTCCTGCCTGCGCCGCTCTCCTGCCTGCGCCGCTCTCCTGCCTGCACCGCTCGCCTGTCTGCGCCGCTCTCCTGCCTGCGCCGCTCTCCTGTCTGCGCCGCTCTTCTGCCTGCGCCGCTCTCCTGCCTGCGCCACCCTGTGGGGGGGTAATTGCTGTAGATTTGAGGATGTCACTGACTTGACCATAGTCGTCTTCATATTTAGGCTGCACATCTGGTTTTACTGCTTTCTGTGCTCTTCATATTGTTTATATCTAACCGTACACTTTAGTCTTAAAGGGAAAGAGTCATCAGAAAACGATCTATTCTTTAAATCAGGACTTTGTATTAAATTGATTTTTTTTTCTATATATCTTTTTGGAATTTTATTTTCCCATATCACAATTTTCGCAATTCTGCCATTGTTTTGTTTTTTTTGCGGCGTTGTAAAAAGTTTATTTTCTCTTTAGAACGTTTAGCGATCGGAGGAATGAATTCATATTTTATTAGACCTGATCTTACGAATGCAGCGATACGAAATATGTTTTTTTATTTCCTTTATTTTTCATGGGGGAACAGAATCTGAATTTTTAGATATATTTTCTTTAAACTTTTACACGTTTTTTTTCTTGATTTTTTTTTCCAATTTAGAGCGCTCATACCATGTACTGCAATACTCTAGTGAATGGTGGATCCTGAGTTATCAGGTGTTACCAGTCATTATACTCCTGTCTGTGCTGATAAGTAGTCTGCTGAAAACTCTTCCTGAAAGTATGAGATTAAAATGTTAAAACGACAAATAGTTTTGTTTTAATAAAGATCTAGAAAAAAAACATTGGCAAAAAACCTGATTTAAGAGTAATTTTGTGATGATGGCTTCCCGGTAAGGACAGTCATCACTCGTGGCCTCATTGTACTGGTGCCGTGTGAGTAAACTCATGATATCACTACCACAGATTTCCGTCTTTTGTGGTTTATTTGGGCCGATCTCTTGGGATAAATGAGGGAAAGTGTCTGTAGACCAGAGGTTACACGAGAAAAGGCTCTAAACAAGTGATCAACTCTCCAGAGGATACTTACTGATCGCAGGCGTCTGATGACCCTCACCGATCCCCACAGACGCACGGACCCTGCTCCATTCCAGCTGGGGATTTCGGAGCCCATTATTGGGATTGTTGGGGTCAACCTGTCCCGTACGTAGGAGATGATTCGCCAGGGTGGGAAGGAATAATCAGCGCTTGTAACTTCCCCAAGAAAAGGACCAGAAGGAAAAAATCCTCTCCAAAATCCAGGAGGGACGAGAAGGTAAGAAAATAAATGACAGAAGGGGAGGGAATGTGAGGAGACTGAGAGGAACCAGGAAGAAATCGGGGAGATGGAGGAAAAGGCCTGAAGGTGAGGAAACCACGGAAAGAAGAGAAGGAGGTGACGACCAGAAGAGGAGGTCGGGGATGAGGAAGGAGGATAATGGAGGCGGAAACGGAGGAGGGGACTGCGGGTAATGAGGGAGCGATGAGAAGAAGAGGAGTGTAGTCCTGGAGGGAAGAGGAGAATCCAGAGAGGAAAGAGGAGAATATGGGGAGGGAGGAGAATCCAGAGAGGGAGGAGGAGAATATGGGGAGGGAGGAGAATCTATAGAGGGGGGAGGAGAATCCATAGAGGGAGGAGGAGAATCCAGAGAGGGGGAGGAGAATCCATAGAGGGAGGAGGAGCATCTAGAGAGGGGGAGGAGAATCCATAGAGAAAGGAGGAGAATATGGAGAGGGAGGAGAATCAAGAGAGGAAAGATGAGAATCCAGAGAGGGAGGAGGAGAATCCATAGTGGGAGGAGAATCCATAGAGGGAGAGGAGAATATGGAGAGGGAGGATAATCAAGAGAGGAAAGATGAGAATCTATAGAGGGAGGAGAATCCAGAGAGGGGGGAGAATCCAGAAAGGGAGGAGGATCATCCAGAGAGGGAGGAGGATCATCCACAGAGTGGGGGAATCCAGAGAGAAAGGAGGAAAATATGGAGAAGGAGGAGAATCAAGAGAGGAAAGATGAGAATCTACAGAGGGAGGAGAATCCATAGAGGGAGGAGCATTAAATGGAGAGTGAGTACAAGAATCCAGGGAGGAAGGAACAGAATCCAAAAAGGAAAGAGAATCCAGAGAGGGAGGAGGAGAATCCAGAGAGGGAGGAAGATAATCCAGAGAGGGAGGAGGAGGATCCAGAGAGGGAGGAAGAGAATTCGGAGAGGGAGGAGGACGATCCGGAGAGGGAGGAGGAGAATCCAGAGAGGGAGTGGTAACAGGTATGAGAATGCAATAAAACCTACAAGAAAAAAAATGAGCAAAAACCCTGCTGTAACTAAGTAAATAAAAAGCAAAAAGTGCTTTTAAATAACACAGTTTTTAGTAATACTGTTTTTGATCAAAAATAACATAAAAGCCATCGCACCGTGACAAGGTGACTCTGATCGGGACAGTCCTACACTGTCTAATATTAAAACCAGTATTACTAAACCTCTGTTATTTAAATGCACTTTTTGCTTTTTATTTTCTTCGTTACAGCAGGGTTTTGCTCATCTTTTTCTCTTGTAGGTTTTGTGTCTTTTATGGCCAGTGTGAACATGCGTTTATGTGGTGCCTGTGAACCATCTTAAGTCAAGCTCAATTTTTGTGCTTTTTTTATGAGAATGCGATAGCGCAGACAATGAGAGGGAGGAGGAAGATCAGGAGAGGGAGGAAGAGAATCAGGAGGAAGGAGGAGAATCAGGAGGAGGAGGATCAGGAGGAGGAGGAGGATCAGGAGAGTAAGGAGGAGAATCAGGAGAGGGAGGAGGATCAGGAGAGGGAGGAGGATAAGGAGATAAGGGAGGAGAAGAATCAGGAGAGGAAGGAGGAGAATCAGGAGAGGGAGGAGGAAGATCAGGAGAGGGAGGAGGAAGATCAGGAGAGGGAGGAGAATCAGGAGAGGGAGGAAGAGAATCAGGAGGAAGGAGGAGGATCAGGAGAGGGAGGAGGATCAGGAGAGGGAGGAGGATAAGGAGATAAGGGAGGAGAATCAGGAGAGGAAGGAGGAGAATCAGGAGAGGGAGGCGGAAGATCAGGAGAGGGAGGAGGAGGATCAGGAGAGGGAGGAGGATAAGGAGATAAGGGAGGAGAATCAGGAGAGGGAGGAAGAGAATCAGGAGGAAGGAGGAGAATCAGGAGAGGGAGGAAGATCAGGAGAGGGAGGAGGAAGATCAGGAGAGGGAGGAGGAAGATCAGGAGAGGGAGGAGGAAGATCAGGAGAGGGAGGAAGAGAATCAGGAGGAAGGAGGAGGATCAGGAGAGTAAAGAGGAGAATCAGGACAGGGAGGAGGAAGATCAGGAGAGGGAGGAGGAAGATCAGGAGAGTGAGGAAGAGAATCAAGAGGAAGGAGGAGGATCAGGAGAGTAAGGAGGAGAATCAGGAGAGGGAGGAGGAGGATCAGGAGAGGGAGGAGGAAGATCAGGAGAGGGAGGAGGAAGATCAGGAGAGGGAGAAGGAGAATCAGGAGAGGGAGGAGGAGAATCAGGAGGAAGGAGGAGAATCAGGAGGAGGAGGAGGATCAGGAGAGGGAGGAGGATAAGGAGATAAAGGAGGAGAATCAGGAGAGCAAGGAGGAAAATCGGGAGAGGGAGGAGGAAGATCAGGAGAGGGAGGAGGATCAGGAGAGGGAGGAGGATAAGGAGATAAGGGAGGAGAATCAGGAGAGGGAGGAAGAGACTCAGGAGGAAGGAAGAGAATCAGGAGAGGGAGGAGGAAGATCAGGAGAGGGAGGAGGAGGATCAGGAGAGGGAGGAGGATAAGGAGATAAGGGAGGAGAATCAGGAGAGGGAGGAGAATCAGGAGGAAGGAAGAGGATCAGGAGAGTAAGGAGGAGAATAAGGAGAGGGAGGAGGAGGATCAGGAGAGGGAGGAGGAAGATCAG